>JAJOZX010003526.1:67500-107500 GCA_023014485.1 Bathynomus jamesi | reverse complement strand
AGGGCGATTTTTTTGTTAAGTACGAGATTCTCTATTTCATGTCTCTTCTTAAATTCATCATTCCGAATTCGCTTCTTCGTAGCTGCTTCCTCCTTTTTAGCCAAAGTCATATCAATTCCAGCAATGGAGCCTCTTCTGCTCTTCTCTCTTTGTGCCAAAAGGAATGCTTTATCCTCCTCATTCGTCATCAACACCATAGCATTTTGGTGAGCAACGTCGAAAAGGTCATCAAAGCAGGATTTCAACTCTTCTGCTTTCTTCCTTTGTGTATCCGTCTTCCGGGACTGATTTTTTTTCAAAAGATCCCACTTCTTCATCAGACTCTCCAACTGTTTCACTGCATGTTGAACTAGCCGCAGTGGAATCCTCGCCTCCTTCCAAAAAGTCTCCACTTCCGCTATCGTCAACTGAGCAGCCTTGTGCTTATTCTTAATCGACTGAAGCAACTGTAGATAGTACCTTATAACATCCCCATTACTTGGCAATTTTGCACCTGATAAACAATTTTGAGTACAGGGCTATTCAAATTTATTCACCTGATTTCAAATGAGAATATTTTTTTAATGTTACAAATACAGAGTGATTTGTGATACATCAACCAAAAGAAAAACTGTCCAAATTTTGTCTCTCACCTCATAAATGCTCTATGTGACTTCCCCTAGTTACACGAGCAACGTCGACACGATAGTCGAATTCCTCCCATACTCGCTCCAGCATGTCCGTTGTCACTGACTCTACGGCAGTAACAATGCGAATTCGGAGCTCATCCAAAGATGTGGGCAACGGTGGCACGTACACAGTATCCTTAACGTACCCCCAAAGGAAGAAGTCGCACGGTGTAAGATCCGGCGACCTAGGGGGCCAGCTGTGGAGCACCAAGTCAAAAAACTGCAACACACAAAACGCCTTCTGCTGTGCGGACGCCATTTTCACACTGACTGTTTGTTGCTAGGCTAGGCCACGGCGTGACTTCGGAGCCCTCTCGCGGTGATCTTGTAAAACTCAGAGATTTCCTCTTTCATGTGGTGCATGCCCAGTTGATGCACGGTTGATAGGTACGGAAGTATTCTCAGTTGAAATCGGATGAATCAGCTTGAATAGCCCTGTATGTTCAAGTAAATAAACCGTATGTTTTTTTCGAGTTCCACTAGCCATCATAAAAAAATCTCTATACAAAGATAAAAAGAAAGCGTAATGTCGTTTAGCATAAAAGAACATAAGATCATCGCTACTATTTGTTTCAAATTAACCATATATAATATGGCAAGTCATATAATAAGCAAATTCTACCAATAACCCATCACGCCTATTTGATAATTATAATATATGAGAGAGTCGAGAAAGAAAGTTTGAAGCCCTTGAGCACACCCTATATATACTTATATCTCACTAAAATTTTGTGCGTGTTATTTTCTAGTGACATAGAATCCAACTGAAGGGTGAAAGGGAAAAAATCGTGACTTAAAATTTTAGCACCACTTAAGGGCCATCCTAATATAAATATATATATACTGTATATATATATATATATATATATATATATATAGGTTCTTGCGCCCCCCACACCGGTGAGAAGACAGTGTACTCCTTCCACAGATGTCTTTGGTACGGATACCCACGTCTTGAGTGTGGTATCACAGGTGACTACAACTGTAGATCTCCGGCCGATAATCTGGTCTAGCCTGTAGTGGATTGAAATTGAAGCTGGTAATATACATATTTCTAAAGTTTGGAAACATACTCTAAGCACACGGACATCGTTCGCACAAATAACGTTCACATTCATTCGCTATGTTGTACGGATCTTCATCAGTGAAACTGTTGTAATACCTATCAAACTTTTCTCATTCACTCGCTCTCATATCGTCATAGTTAAAGTAAAGTTAAAGTTTGGGTGGTGGTAGTTCAACGTAGTTTAAAATGTCGCGAATGATGAGTGTGTAAGAGAAATACCCTTTGAAACCTCGGCATCCACCCCATCACATTGGGTAGCCTAGCTAGCTTATAAGGCGTAAACAACAATATGTCTTTAAACTGAACATTATCCCTTATTTGCATTTGCGTAAGCTTATTACTTCTTTGCAAGGGGTCACCCGTGCATATTGCTGAGTCTCATGTTCAAGCAGTTCCTTATAAAGAAACTGTGTATCAAACTTTGCAGTGTTATGCGCTAGAATATACACCGTCATTTTTTTAACTCATCGACTGTCATGACTATATAATCCACAAAAAAATTCAAGGGTGATTCTGTCATAATCGTCTTAAAAATACTGCTACGTTTATTACACTTGCGACACTCGTCACACTCAACATTCGAGCATTCGTCGCATAGAGTTTGACTCACAAGTAAATGAGAGATAACTTCTTTCGTCTCAGGGTTAGTGTAAGTCCCTATGTCGTAGTGTATAGTAATGCACGATTTATTTTTAGGTTTGGCATCTTTCATGAAGCAGGCATGTTTTTTCCCATCCGCCTTATACTTCTCATTACACGTAGGGCAGTGAGATTCATCGTATCTATGCTTGAATTCAGCGCTCTCATTCATCGTATGAAACATTCCATATTCACAAATCTTTATCTTTCTGCACGCACCATTCGTCTTATGGAGATTAAAACATCCATTATTGAAAAACATCCGTCTGCAGTCATTACAATGTTTTTCCGCAGCTTCTACCACACGGCTTACGCATCTAGTGCTTTTACACTGAGCGAATACCATATGACAGTCTTTACAATGTTTTAAAAAATCATTCGTAAACTCAAGACACCCCTTACACAAATCGTGATGACGTCCATACATACGATTTCTGTCATAATTAACGTAAAACGCTCTAATATGATGAATAGGAAGGTAGATTGCACCTGCCAAGCCTAAAATGAGCAAAGATATTGAGCGATATGTCACACAACTCTTAAGCATACGTTGTCCTGCCTTGCCTATCCACTCCAAACACAACAATTCGCACTCTCTTCTGTTGTTTCACCTCCGCTAACTCTTCAGGACTCATATTACAGTCAAAATTCAGACCACAGGATCTAGCAAGTTTTTGCACGTGGTCTATAATTGTATCTAACTAAATGTTTCTGTATATCAATGTTTAGAATACTGATCATATGCATTAAAATTACAACCATAAAACCACAACCACGCTCGATGTTTGTGTGTTGACTGTAAATATCTCGTGAATTACAGATTAAAGTGCAGTGTGGTGTTATTGGCCTCAACACGGAACACGTGGTCAATATCGATCATAAAATTTGCCAGGTTAAGTTTTGAACCGTTCTGCATTGATTTCTCAATACATAAAAGGATGTAGTAAATATGTGGCAAAGCTGTCATTTTGAGAAATTTTAGTTGCTAGTGCGGAAAACAATTGCGCATCATCGACGGACGTGGAACTGGCGGACCTCATTCCACGTCAATGCGGAATAATTCCTCACTTTTTTAAATATGACAATTTTAATATAAAAAACGTAATAAATGTTAACAGAAATCATATATAAGTTGATTTTATTCAATTCCTTTTTTTTAGTTAACATATATTTTATAATGGGTTGTAGAAAGGAGCCATATGTGTGACTATGGGTAAGCAATGACAAGCAGAAAGTGCATCGACGAACCCCATTCTGTTGTGTTCCATGTATCAGTCCAGTGTTCTCCAAATGCAGAACGACTTTTTTCAAAATTAAATTTAATGAAAACTAAGTCACGCAACTCCCTGCAGCTTCCATCTATCAATGCAGTGTCTGAAGCTGTGAGAGTAGAGGGTGGTTGCCTGAAATTCAAACTCAGTCAGGACATGATTAACAGTGTTTAAAATTGGTAATATGGAAAAGTATTTTTTGTAAGTATGGTAAGGGTTATGATATTTTATCTATTTTGTAAATATGAAATCTGTAATAAAACATGAAAATTAACAAAGTTGGTATTAATTCACACCAAAAAATGTAAATAATAAGTATATATATATATATATATATATATATATATACATATATGGTGTTTCATAACATGTGGGACGCACTTTCAAGATGGATTCAGGACCTGAAAACAATGAAAAAGTTTATATAAATATATGCCCGAAATCGCTTTGTTTCCGAGTTACAGCCCGTTTTGTATTCCAGCAATTCTTTCCGCAAACTGTTTACAAAAAGTGCTTGCCGACAATGTTTGTGAGTGTGTACGAGACTTATTTCATATATGGCCTTGCCGACTGTAATGTTTCGTACACTTTATGACATTGTTTCAATATCGTTGAGTGTAGAGCCATCAGTCAGTCAGAGGTGCATCGCGATGTTTCACTGTTCGTATTCGTAACTTCTGCCCGTGAATAAGTGCAGTCCAGTAAAAAGAGAAACTTAAAAGTTTTTATGCTATTTAGTGATAGTGTGCATTTGAAGTGAGAATGGAGGTTTATTCAAACAGAGAAATGGCAGACATGCATTTCATGTATGGACTTGCCGAGTGTAATGCGGCCGCAGAAGACGTTTGTATGCGGAAAGGTTTCCGAATCGCCGTCTGCCAGATAAGAAGACCTTTCAGAGAGTAGACGAGCGTCTTATTGATACAGGATCATTCAACAAATGAGTTTCAGATGGTGGTAGACCAATCAGCGCCAGAACTGTTGAATTGAAGGAGTGGGTCAGGAACAACAGCTTTATCCATATCACATTCAGAGAGTTCAAGGCCTTACTGAAGCTGATTTCCCACCACGAGAGGCTTTTTTTACTTGGTTCCTTCAACAGTGTGCTCGCGATGCTCTTTTTCTATCCTCCGTGTTGTTTTCCGATGGAGTTGCCTTCACAAGAAATGGCGTGATCAATTTTCACAACACTCATCACTGGGCCGAAGAGAATCCGCATGCCATCATCCAGTCAAGGCACCAACAACAATTTAGTATCAATGTATGGGCAGGACTTATTGCCGACAACTTAATCGGTCCTTTTGTTTTGCCTGGAAGATTAACAGGAGAATCCTATTCCAATTTTTTAAGGAATGATTTAAGCGATTTACTAGATGAAGTTCCTCTTGGTGTCCGACGTCGTATGTAGTTTATGTATGACGGCACTTCGCCTTATTTTAGTCGAGTAGCCAGAGACTATTTGGATGACCATTTCCCTGATAAATGGATAGGCCATGGAGGACCCATTGCGTGGCCTGCTCGCTCCCCGGACCTGAATCCACTCGATTTTTACCTGTGGGGTCATCTGAAATCCATCGTTTACGTGACACCCATTGACAACTTTGAAATGCTTCGCCAACGTGTAGAACAAGGATGCCAGAAAATCCAAGCAATACCTAGAATGTTTGAACGCGTCAGGCAGTCTATGACGAGGCGTGTTCAGGCGTGTATTCAAGCGCAATGCGGTCATTTTGAGCACTTCCTTTAACGGTAAGGCGGATACTTACTGGAACACATAACGGGCTGTAACTCGGAAACAAAGCGATTTCGGGCATATGGTTATATGAACTTTTTTCATTGTTTTCAGGTCCTGAATCCATCCTGAAAGTGCGTCCCACATGTTATGAAACACCCTGTATATCATACAACAAGGCATCTGATGGGTGTTAAAATATTCAAACTAATTATAAATCTGAATGCTGACAGACACATTAATATTCTCCCTGAAATACAGAGTGATATATATTTCAATTTGTAGAACCTGTATGAATAACAGAATAACTTAACTCAAATTAGTTACACCTATATCACTTTGATCCCTCCACTCCAGAATTCTCAACTCTCTAGTCTCTATGTGAAACAGACCAACCAACCAACCGTATTTTAGAATCTATGGTGCGTTACTTGCAATCTCTACTGGGCTTTGCGTAATATACTGGATATTTCCTCAAACTTTTTACTTTTATGTCCTTTATTTTTATTTTTAACAGTTTATATCCAAGCTAGTTAAATTTCATGAGTTAATCTGAGCATGAAATATTTTTTTAATGTTGGCCTAGGTATATTTGAACTATGAATACTATTTAAGGTTTAGGTTAGGCTAGGCATGTGTATTTGCTTTATCTTTTAGTCTATTAGAACGTTCTGTATTTTAATGACAAACAAAAATAGTTTATTTTACATTCAGAAGGTATTTCATTTTGAACATATACACGAGATATTCATAAAAGAATAAAAGGTAAAACCTCTGGTAAATTTTTACAAGTGTACATTACAGGCTTTGTAAATCAAAACTATGTTTTTCTGATGGTTTTTGATGCAGTTTGAACGAAGGTTAATTTCGTCCAAACAACATCAAAAACAATCGGAAAAACATGGGGTTGATGTTTACTATAACACCAGCTGCACCCCAAAGTAAAATGAAATATTTCCAGTAGTACATCATAATTTACTAAGAAAAATGGTGTATGTCTTTATTTGGGGAAATTCGTATTTACGAAGATATTTGCTTCTGAAATTTTAATTAACGATATCCATTTGACGTGACGTGACGTCAAATGCGCGTTTATGATAACGACATCCATTTGACGTGATGTGACGTCAAATGCGCGTTTATAATAATGACATTTGTTTTGATTTTCATCTAGTCTCGTGATTGACGCCATTTTTCTTTAAATAAATTTAGAGATGACATTTGAAGGCTGTAATTACGATTTCGAAGAACTGATAGCGCCCATTTATAATAACGATAAAGCCGCTATAGAGATTTTTATTGCACATAACGTTTTACCATCAACAAGGAAGTGTTCATTGTGTGATAAATAGTGTACGTACAGAGAGAACCAGCATAGCTTTATCCTCCTGTGTCTGATTGAATGTTACAGTAAGTAAATGATTGATATAGTAAAGTGCACTTTTTTTAATGTAATACAAGCAATGAGAAGGTTAGGTTTAGGTAAGGTTAAATTTTTTGCAAAATACATTTTTCAGTAGTTTTGTGTGTTTTTGTTCTGATTTGCTATTTATTTGTTGTGGAAATGACCCATGCTTATGCCCAAAATTCCCTATTATATTTACTTAGTAAACTTCAATGTCTCGTAACTTTTAATTGGGTAATTTCCACAACAAATGAATAGCAGATCTGAACAGAACACACCAAAAACTACTGAAAAATGTATTTTGCAAAAAAATTGGTGGTGGTGGTGGTATAGTAAACATTTATCAAACATGAAAACGTTTTAATATATAATCTAACCTAAAATTCCACAATTCCTCAAAAGCCTGTAATGTACTCTTGTAAAAAAAATACCAAAACTCATTTACATTACTGGGTGTTCAAAAAGAATCCAATTTTTTTTTCCCGGTGCTGAATTGAATCTTAACCTTTTTTAATAATAAAAAAATATTTTAAGATGTCAAACTCAAGTCAGCTAATTAATATACAACTATTTCCTACCACCATAGTAGCCTATATAACTGAAGCAAAGAATATACACTATATACAATCTACAAACACTCTTTCACTCATGAAAGTGTCTAGTTAATTTTAAGAAAAATTTAATGAGCTACTGTTTACCACATCATATGGCAAGTCATTCCAAATATCTACTACTCAATAACTGAAGTATTTTCATAGATCAAGTCTACAAGTCTGTTTTCTAATTTTCTTATCCCATCAGTGTCTAGTGAGAAAAGTTATGTACTGTACATCTAAATTGTCCAAACCTGAAAACATTTTGAACATCTATATCATATCTCCCTTCATACAATGGCTCAAAACTAAACATACCTAATTCCTTCGATCTATCCCTGTATTCCAATCTTCTTAGGTTAGGGAATAGGGATAAGCTTGGTTACCCTATGTTGCACACCTTCAAGCATATCAATATTGTGCCTAAGGTGAGGGGACCAAGCTTGAATGCAGTATTCTAAGTTAGGCCTAATATAATTATATAATTTACAGATCACTTCCTTACTCTTGTAACTAATATTCCTCTTAATAATACTTACCATTTTATTTGCTTTATTCCTAGCATCTAAGCACTGCTTAGAAAATTTTAGATCACTACAAACTATAATGCCAAGATCCTTTTCCTTTCTAACATCCTCCAACCAGTTCCCTTGCATCTCATAACTAAAGTTTTCATTATTTCTACCAAAATGCATGACTGCATTTTTTAACATTGAATTCCAGCTGCCATTTACTAGCCCAAGCAGCTAATCTATCAAGATCCTTTTGCAGTTTATAAGAATTTTCTCTAATTGTAACTGGGGCAACTACTTTTGTATCATCTGCAAATTTAGAAATTTTACAACCTACTCCTTTCTCTAAATCATTGAGATATAAAAAAGAATAATGGACCCAAAACTGATCCATGTGGTACCCTACTTTTCACTTTCTGCCACCCAGATTCATGACTATTTAGAATTACCCTCTGTTCTAACTTCTCTGTCTTCTAACCATTTTTCTACCCAATTTAAAACTGACCCTAATATACCATGAGCTCTTAATTTATTTGACAAAAGATCTTGGCATGAAACCGTTTTTCACTCGGCATGAAAAATTGTGGTGCACATACAGATATTCTTGATTAGTAACTGTATTTACTGTAATTGAAGTAATTGTTGCTGGTGACTTTTCTTAAATTACACCTACCACATATAAATACAATTAATCACGCAAAAGTAAAATTGGTATTACAATATGTGCATTTTGTAGGGGGTGATGAGACTTTTCAAACACCCTGTACTTTTGGAAAACATGAAGCCACTGCAGCCTCTTAAGGTTGTCCAAGTCGTGAGCTATATTTTATAATAATAAGCACATTTCTTGTGCAAAATTACCAAAATTTAACATAACCTAACCTAGCACTTAAAAATTCATACATGGGTGTACCTAGCCAGAGGGCTTTGCCCCCAGGACCCCCTCCATTGCCTTAACCTTGTTGCCATTAATGTCATATATTAGAATTCCTGGTAAACTTTACTGAGAGACACTGAGTATCAGAACACATTTGGGACAGTGTTTACGTGGAAACCATGGTGACTTGTTAAAAACGTTTTGCATGTTTTTATAAAAAATCTCCCTTCCTTTTATTAAGTTTGCACAAAAAATGGTCAGATCTGAACAAAACACACTAAATTACATAAAAAAAAATATAAATTTAATTATTATCTTGGGTCATGTATTTTATTGCATATTCACTATAAATTTTTCATCACTTAAGTTTTTAAATTTGCCATCAAAAGAACAATTAATTGTGATGATAAAAAACTAATCAATAACCATTTTCAGTCAACATACTAAGTTTGGGCTTGAGCATGTTAATTATAAATTGACATATACATTTGACAAGTATATATATATTAAGAGAAACTGCCTTTCATTCATTAGGGCTACATTGTGGTGTAACACTGCTTCTCATTGATCAGCAAAGTTAAGTGACATTGGGTCTGGAGAGTAGCTGCATGGGAAACTCCTCTTGCATCCAGATTATAACCCATGGTTTGGTTTGAATCCCACATAAATCTGTGGGTCCCCTCTATCATATAACCTTAAATATTGTGAAGAAGGTTAAACAATCTTGTCATCACATTTCACTCATTAATATGTTCAATTTCTTCTTAAATACCTCTAAAAAACTAGTGTTGGCCACCACATTTTGCAGGCCATTCCAATGTCATACAACTCTAAAACTAAAAAAAAATTTGCATGGATCTAATCTACATACCTTTTTCCTAATCATGTTTAACCCCTGGAATTCTATTTTCAGTTATAGGTATGCAAAAATGTATTGATATTAAATTATCTTTACCAGAAAATACCTTATAAACTTGTACCAGATCACCTCTAAAACATCTCCCAAATGTAAACATACCCAATTTTCTCATCCTGTCAATATAGTGCAATCTTACAAACCACGAACAAGCCTAGTTTATGGATTTCAGCAATCTTGGAAAACTGAAATTAGGAAATAGTGCAGTTAGCCTATGGGTAGTACCTTAAGTTGCTAGCTTCACTTGCTACACCAAACAGAAGATAGGCTTATCTTACGTTCCACATCTTACATTCTATAAGTGAACTGTGTTTTAGGCCTACAGAGGAAATACATTTGGTACATTATTTTCACTAACAGTAACATTAGTACATTGTAAACTTATGAAAGATGTTTGTAGTCTATCTTTTGTTCAGTTAAATTCAAGGACCAGGCCCTTTAAAATAGGGATGTTGCAAATATTTGCATCTATGGATGCTAAATTTTTTAAATCTGCATGTGGTATACCTTAGTGTAGGATTAGGATGTTGCAAATATTCACACACGCAAGTTTTCACACCCACATCTGCAGATATAAGAGCTGAATATCTGCAACCACATCCACATACGTCAATTTTTTTTTACATCCATAAGCCATATCATCCCTTCTTTGAAATGAATTATGAAATGCTTTTTTAAATTGAGCCTTAATAGTGATACTTGTTTTATGCTATATTATAAGAAATGTAGGTACGAATCGGCGGTAAATCAGAAAGAAAAAAAAAAAAAAAAAAATTATAAGAAATGTAACCAAGTTAAATAAAATTTTAAAGTAGTTTATGGCATTTTGGGTTAAAACTACTACTTTATGTATATAGTGTATGTAAAAAAACATGTCTGCAGTTAATATTATTCACAAGTTAGGTCTATAGCTTTCATTTCCTAGCAATGCAGGTTCTAAATTTGTTGGGTGCACTGTATCCCTGTGAAACATTACAACAAGGTTATAAAGAGCAAACTAAATTTGAGATAAGCCTAATCCTCATATTTTGTGAAAAATATTATTTCCTGAAAAAGAGTACAGTGAGCGAGTCACAGCAAAAAGAGAGAGGGTAAAAAAAGCCTACCTCGTTTCACTATATATTCAAGCTAACTATTTTACTCAAACAAAATTTTTAAAAAGTAGGCAACAATTCAACAGTATTTCCACATGTCACAATTGGTTGGACTGTGGTTGCCTGCAGTTTTAATATTTTATACAAGTCACCAGAGCCATTACAGTTTTCTTTTATTTGACTCGTCTCTGACTCTCTCTGTTTACAGTTTGGCTAAGTACTTAAGGACAAGACATAAAAATGTACAGACCAGCTGGCATGAGTAGTGAATCAGAGGAGGAATCAGACCTAGAAAGTTGTGTTCCATTGAATGCAAAGGAAAAGAAATATGGGTATGAAAATGAAAACTTTTTCCAACCTTTGTGGTGAGTTGATAAGTTTGCTTGGATATAAACCTAGTGAAGTAAGTTTTGCATTGAGTCAGATTGCCTGAGGCAAAATAGGGATATTCTTTACTTCAACACACCATAACCAATAACGAAACCAATACATGTTTCTAGGTAACTAAGGTGCGAGAAGTCCAAATATCATGTTCATTTTGTCGCAAATGAGGTTAGGTTAGGTAAGTGCAGGCAAAGTGATGTTTTGCAACAAAAATGAACAGATGGGATTTATCACACCTCAATTAGCTAGAAACATATTGTTTTTTTTGGGTGCTATGGTGTGTTGAAGTAAAGAATTAGCTACCCAAAATAGTTTTTTTGTAGCAGACGGTAGGACACTTTTTAAATTCGAAGTGGCTCTGGAACCTGTGTGCAGGTTCTGCAGCTTACACAGGCTATGGAACCTGTGCGCAGGTTCCAGAGCTACAGAACCTGCTAGACTCTAGCAAGGATTTCAAACTGTATGGACTGTCGGAATCGTGCAGAAAGATTTTTTAGCTTATGAATAGGTTCATAAGGTGTTTCAAAAGTCTTTACCCTTTTTTCCCCAAGGACCCTAAGGTGACCATACATTCAACAACAAACCTTTATAAAATGTGTATTGATTTTTCGCCAACTTGGTGCATCTTATCCAAACGCGTTCGGAAAGATTTGAGCAGATTGCGGAACAATTGCGTGTTATTTTGCATCGATTCAAGGACCGCTGAAAATACTCGAACAAGTGTCTCACGAGAATTTCGATCTTCGACATCCGGGATCGCATCCAACTGCTCCTCGAAGTGTGTGCACACACTGCACGCTCTGACAGTTATGTTCACTTGGGTGTTGAATGTATGGTCACCTTAGGGTCCTTGGGGAAAAAAAGGGTAAAGACTTTTGAAACACCCTTTACTATTATGTATAATATATCGTAATCACAACAATTCTGACAAACAACATGCCCTGAAACAGCGATGTTGGCAACTCTGCTTAACAAGGAATCCTCTCGCCAAGCGAATGAATGATTTATTTTGACTTTGGATCAGACTTCTTCCACGAAGTGACTCCTTGACCGGCATGCCAGCTGTGTAGCCTACAGACTATATGGCCGGCATCCGGCCAGGTTGCTAAAGATACGGTCGCCGACTGCATGGCCGGCATATATATATATGCGGTAGCTATAACTAACACACATTTTGGTAAAAGTTGCTTAAAATTTATTGAAACCTACGCGAAAATTATTGACTGCCTGGTTAGGTTAAACTGTACACCCTTGATGATTGGTAAAGATTAAGTCGTGATATTTTCGTTTAAACTAACGAAAAATATCACGATTTAACCTAACTAATCAGCAAAGTGTACAGTTGACCTAACCGGGCATTCAATTAACCTAACCAGGCATTTAGTTGACCTAACCAGGCATTTAGTTGACCTAACCAGGCATTTAGTTGACCTAACCAGCCATTTAGTTGACCTAACCAGCCATTTAGTTGACCTAACCAGCCATTCAGTTAACCTAACATAGTGTAGTGTATCATGCATGACACCTATATTTATCGTTCATGTATGTAATGTACTTCATATTATTTATGATTGATAATATAGCCTTGTACTATTGAGTCTATACCTATTACATGTGTATGGGCTCTGGAACCTGCCCATATGTTCCAGAGCCTGTAAGCTGTAGAACTTGTGCGCAGGTTCCGGAGCCACTTCGTTTTAAATTTATCAATATTTTCTTCACTAATTCAATGTGAAAGTGAATTAGGCCTGTTTCACAGCTTTTCTCTATCACAACACTTTAGGAAAAATACCTTAAAATAGAAAGGTGCCCTTCTAATTACTGCATATTTTAAAAGCTTTTCCAGTATATAACTGGTTTTTTAATTGAAAATATGCATTTTCGTCATTTAGGATAGACACTGAGTGGCAAAAAAATCGGCCCACTTGGAATATCGCGAAAAGCAAAAAAGTGGGCAAGTTTCTGTTTATAAAAGTTTTAAAATTCGAAAATATAGTCTGAGGCAACCAAATAACGAGACAAAACAACGTCAGCTGCGAACACACAAACTGTAACGAATTTTAGATTTTTTTAAGAATTTGTCAGTCTGACATTCAGTTGCTCTTAGACCGCTAGTGCCACTTTTTTCTTCCACTAGTGGGAGTAGGCATTTGCGTTTAGTAAGATAGACTGCTAATTCTTTTGGGTTTCAGAATTGAACATTTACAATGGATTTGAGTGCCGTGAACATCGCAAGAGTCGTCGCCTTAATTGAAGATGGTCGGAGCCAGCGTTACGTCGCCGATGCGTTAGAAATTCTAACAACAACGGTTCGACGTGTCTACCAAAGTTATGTGGAGACAGGAGAGTACACCGAGGACCAGGATGTGGAAGATCGCGCTGCACATCTGCCTGTGACGATCGTTTCATCGTGTTGAGCGTTTTGTGAGATCGTCGCTTGACTGCCACAAACGTCAGCAATGAGCTGGAAAGGTCTCGAGACTAGGGATGTACCGATATCGCTTTTTAGCTGATAACCAATACCGAAAGTAAAAACAATATCGACCAATAACCGATACCGATATTCAGCTAGGGTTTATTAGTTTGTCATATTTTTGTAACATTCATAATTTATTTTCGGTGTTGAAAACTTGGCAACAAAGCAATAATCCTTTTCATTAAAGATGGCAACACTGCATTAGATGTCATAGTTTTGTTTGTTATACAATTGGACTGGGCCTATAGTTGAGCTTAGTAAATGTTTTTTTGGGAAACTTAGCTCAGATATATTTGGGAGCACCATCAACAACAGTTGCAAGCGAACGCATGTTCAGTATTGGAGGAAACATTGCCAGTGCTGCTAGAAATCGGTTCTCTCCTGAACATACAGAGCAGCTGCTATTTTTACACGAGAACTTAACCCTTGTGAGAAAATAACGAGTTATGTGAAGTGATAAAACAATAAAATATTGGAAATTTCATCCTTTAAATAGTCTTTTATTCATATTTTTGGAAAAATCGTACTTTTGAAATCTCGGCCGATATTTTTAAAAATCTACCGATATATCGGTACATCCCTACTCGAGACGTCAGTGTATCGGAGCGAACCGTTAGGAGGAGACTTATGGAAAGTGTCTTACATGCTAGACGTCCAGCAATTTGCCCGGAATTGCTCCCATACCACCGCAATACTTGTCTTGCTTTCGCTCGTGAGCATGTCAATTAGACTATGGTCCAAGGGGACGAGTATTGTTCACGGATGAATGAAGATTTAATCTTCGAACATCCGATGGACGGAAAGTGTGTGGAGAAGAACAGGAGAAAGATTTGCCCCGTGCACTTTTACGGAGAGGGTTGCTTTTGGAGGAGTCCAATTGACATGCTCACGAGCAAAAGCAAGACAAGCATTGCGGTAGTGTGGGAGCAATTCCGGGCCCATTGCTGGACGTCTAGCATGTAAGCCACTTTCCATGTCTCCTTCTAACGTTTCGCTCCGATACACTGACGTCTCGAGACCTTTCCAGCTCATTGCGAACGTTTGTGGCAGTCAAGCGACGATCTCGCAAAACACACAAGACGATGAAACGATCGTCATGGGCAGATGTGCAGCGCGATCTTCCAGATCCTAGTCTTCGGTGGACTCTCCTGTCTCCACATAACTTTGGTAGACACGTCGAACTGTTGTTAGTGGAATTCCTAGCGCATCGGCGACGTAACGCTGGCTCCGACCATCTTCAATTAAGGCGACGACTCTTGCGACGTTCACGGCACTCAAATCCATTGTAAATGTTCAATTCTGAAACCCAAAAGAATTAGAAGTCTATCTGTTACTAAACGCAAATGCTTACTCCCACTAGTGGAAGAAAAAAGTGGCACTAGCGGTCTAAGAGCAACTGAATGTCAGACTGTCGAATTCTTAAAAAAAAGTTAAACAGAAATTTGCCCATTTTTTTGTTTTTTTGCGATATTCCAAGTGGGCCGATTTTTCTGCCACTCAGTGCATATGGAACAAAAGGTACTATAGGTACTACCTATAGGCTAACTGTACTGTTTTCTAAGGTTGTTGAAGTTCATGAAATAGGCTTGTTCGTGGTTCGTAAGATTGCACTATATCACTGTATACTTAGGAGCAGAGTATGTGAAGTTGCAAAAGGTATCATTCAAGTTATTGAATTATTAAATTTGACTATACAATTACAACAATATTATTATTTTTTTTTTTTTTCATTTAAAGCAAATTTTTTGCAAACAATGAAGATTGACTTGTGTTCAATACCTTAAGGTTGAATTGAACGAGCTTATAAAATTTGTCATTATCTTAATATACATGAAAAACACCATATATTGTAAAGGTACCATTCTGATTATTGCGTATTTGTAAAGGATTTTTAATTAGTATGCAATTTTTTTAAAATTTAAAATATACTTTTTGTACAATTTAAGTATATTTGTTATAATTTTTTCTTGTGTTAGTTTCGAGAGCAGGCTATGTATTTTGAAAGCCTTATTATATTACAGTAATTGTAACGCAATTCAGTTAATGAACCCATCTTGACAGCCTTTCATTTTATTGCATTTGCATTTTTAAGGGTAAGTTTGGATCAGGATATTGTTGCATATTCTGAAAGGCTGTACTTAAGATTATACTAAAGTTTTTGGTGGACCCTTTTTGACAGTCTTCTAGTTGTAGGTTAGGCCAGAATGAATTCGGTAATTGATACAGAATGTAACCATGTGTCAGCCAGCATATCTCTAGCAGATTAGACTTATTTTATTTGAAATAGGTAGCTACTGTCTGTGTGGGGATGCTTAGTTTGTCCTAAGTTTAGAAAAAACACTGCAATTGAAGTAGCTATATAGTTTTAACAAGCGGTAGCTCGCTATCGCTCGTGACCGTTGTACAAGTTGGCCCTCCGGGCGGGTAGCACTGTGACAAATACTGCTATATACGCCATTACCCCCCTCCTCTCCCCCCCCCCCCACACAAAAGTAAAAAAACGCCATTACCCCCACTCCCCCCAGTTATCCCACCCCCTCTCCCACTACCCCGGGCGGGTAGCACTGTGACATACCGTTTCACTATCATTGAGTGTAGAGCCATCAGTCAGTCAGAGGTGCATCGCGGTGTTTCACTGTTCGTATTCGTAACCTCTTACCGTGAATAAGTGCAGTCTTGTGAAAAAAAAAAAAAAAAAAAAAAAAAATCTTAAGTTTTGTGCTATTCAGTGATAGTGTGCATTTGAAGTGAGAATGGAGGCTTACATGCGTCTCATGTATGGTCTTGCCGAGTGTAATGTGGCTGCAGCAAGACGTCTGTATGCGAAAGGTTTCAGAACCGCCGTCTGCGAGATAAGACCTTTCAGAGAATAGACGAGCGTCTTGGTGAGACAGGATCATTCAACAAGCGAGTTTCAACTGGTGGTAGACCAATCAGCGCCAGAACTGTTGAGTTGGAGGAGCGGGTCCTGAATCGCGTGGAGGAACATCCTGGTGTCAGCACCCGAAGGATAGCAGCAGCAGATGGTGTAAGATACACAACTGTGTGGAGAATTTACGGGAACAGCTTTACCCATATCACATTCAGAGAGTACAAGGCCTTACTGAAGCTGATTTCCCACCACGAGAGGCTTTTTTTACTTGGTCCCTTCAACAGTGTGCTCGCGATCCTCTTTTTCTATCCTCCATGTTGTTTTCTGATGAGGCTGCCTTCACAAGAAGTGGCCTGATCAATTTTCACAACACTCATCATTGGGCCGAAGAGAATCCGCATGCCATTATCCAGTCAAGGCACCAACAATAATTTAGTATCAATGTATGGGCACGACTTATTGCCGACAACTTAATCGGTCCTTTTGTTTTGCCTGGACGATTAACAGGAGAATCCTATTCCAATTTTTTAGGAATGATTTAAGCGATTTACTAGATGAAGTTTCCTCTTGGTGTCCGACGTCGTATGTGGTTTATGCATGACAGCGCTCCACCTCATTTTAGTCGAGTAGCCAGAGACTATTTGGATGACCATTTCCCTGATAAATGGATAGACCGTGAGGACCCATTGCGTGGCCTGCTCACTCCCCGCACCTGAATCCACTCGATTTTTACATGTGGGGTCATCTGAAATCCATCGTTTACGTGACACCCATTGACAACGTTGAAATGCTTCGCCAACGTGTAGAACAAGGATGCCAGAAAATCCGAGCAATGCCTGGAATGTTTGAACGCGTCAGGCAGTCTATGACGAGGCGTGTTCAGGCGTGTATTCAAGCGCAAGGCGGTCATTTTGAGCACTTCCTTTAAAAGTTAAGGCGTATATTTGCTGGAACACATAACGGGCTGTAACTTGAAAACAAAGCGATCTTGAAACTATCCTGAAAGTGCGTCCCACATGTTATGAAACACCCTGTATATACAGGGTGGCGCAAAAGTCGCGTATCATAGGAATTTTGTGTTGACTATAATATATTATTTTCTTTTAGGTAGGGAATGCTGCGAAATTAACAATAGACGAGAGGGTGAGCTTGGTTTTAATGCATGGAGTACCAGATGCTACAAATCGATGAATCGGTACAGAATTTAAATTCTGTACCGATTCATCGATTTGTTGTACCTGGTATTCCATACATTAAAACCAAGCTCACCCTTTTGTCTATTGTTAATTTCGCAGCTATCCCCTACCTAAAAGAAAAAAATTGTCAACACTTCCTATGATGCGCGACATTTACGCCATCCTATATATATATATATATATATATATATATATATATATATATATATATACCCCTCGATTAGGTACTCCGGCTTGCCGGGCCGAGGGGGCTCGTACACCTCGTGGGTTGTTGGGGTTTCCTCAACTCTCGCGGGGTGTGGGCGAAGAGTTACCTAGTTGCGTTTTTTTTTTTTCCCTCTTCTTTTCTTTTGCTCCCCCTTTTTTTCCGTTCTCCCGGAATTTCTTTTGTCTTGACTCGGTCTTGTGCCTCTGTCAATTGTAGTATCCCCCCCCCTCTGTATTTTGCAGTCTTGGGGTCATCGGGTGCACCCGCCGGGGGGCATCGCTCCGTGGCTGAGCCGTGCTCGGGGACGGTACGGGCGCCCGGACCGCTGCTGCGTCTGGATTGGGTCTTTGCTGGCCCTTAACGGACAAATCTCCGTAGTGCCAATCTGCTGTTTTTAAAACGACAGTCAGGTTGGGGGCGGGCTACCCGGGACGTTGGGCCTGCGCCTTGAAGGATGCAGCGGCGGATGGTGCATTGCCTTGGGTCCGAGGCTGTCTTTTTTGTAAAGCTATTGTTTATGGGTTCAATTTCAAAACTTCAATCCCCTCCTGTTGACGACTCTGGCCCGCCCTTGGATTTGGATAAGACTTCTACTTCTGGTCGTTCAGCGGCCTCTGCCTCCGCTGGATTGACCTTCAAGCCGTATGGCCCCCTCTCGTCCTCTGCGGCGTCTGGCTCTCGTGGCCGGACTCGTGGTGGCCGTAGGCGGGGTCTTCGCGGCCCTCGTTCTCTCGCCCACTCTCGGTTACCGTTACACATGGACCTGTCCCTGCTGTCAATTTCTGTCCGGTGGACAGGTTCCTTGTTCTCCGCCCTTCCGCTGGCTCCCTTCCGGGCAACTCGGAACGGGTGTTTCAGCGTCTTAAGACGGTGGGGTTCCCTGTCGTTATGATATCCGCCCTCTGAAGGATGGGTCTCTTCTTTTGAAGTCCCGTTCTTCGGGGTGACTGAGTCCCTTCTACAGTTGCAGGATGTTTGGGTTGCAGAGTTTCTGTGACTCCCCATCCGCAATTGAATAGCTGTCAGGGCACCATTTTCGCTTCCCGTCTGCTGTCAATCCCGGTTGGCGAGTTGCAGGAGGATCTTGCCCCCAGGGGTAACGAAGGTCTTCCGCTTTTCGTCGCGCCGGGATGGTGCTCTTACCCCGTCCGCTCGTCTGCTCCTGACCTTTGACTCCCTTGTGCCTCCGGCCCAGGTGTTCTGGGGCATGGGTGATCGCCGGTCGTGTGAGTTTTCGGTGCGACCGTATGTGCCTGACCCGGTTCGCTGCTTTGGCTGCAACCGGTTCGGCCATGTTAGCTCTGCGTGCCGCCGTGAGGGTAAGCTATGTGTCCGCTGCGGTGGGCCTGCGCACCCTACCCCGTGCACGAAGCCCCCGCGGTGCTCGAACTGCTCGGGGGCCCACCCTTCCTCCTCTCGGGACTGCCCCGTTTTCAAGTTTGAATTCGAGGTGCGGTCCTTAAGGACTACCGAATTCCTTAGTGCGCGGGAGGCGCGCGATAGGGTCCGTGACCGGGAGCCGCGGCGGGGGTTGTCCTATGCTGCGGCTCTTGGCCTGGCGGGTCCTCGGGCCCCTCCCGTGCTACCCCGGCGTCTACCGGAGTGGTGCCCCCCTGGAAGTTCCGGGGGTTGGTGGTCCTCCTGGCGCCGCGGGACCTTCTTGTGTCCTCTGCCTCACTTTCAGACATCCCATCTGATTCCCTGCCTACAAGTGCCCCTTCTCCCCTCCGGCCTTGGGGTCTGGATCCTTGCCTACTCGTCTCTCGGGTGGGGAAGGTGCCCCGAAGGGGAGGAGGAAGCGTCGCCGTGGTCGGAGTCGGAGTCCTCCAGACCCGATCATGACCGCTGCTCGCCCTGCTTCCCCTTCTTCACCGGAGGGGAAGCGGCGCGCCGCTCCTGATCCGCTCGGGACCCCCCCTATACGGAGGGCTGGTGAGGCGTCACCTCCCGGTGCCCCGACAGTGTCCGGGTGTCGGTTGAGGTACACCGCCCCATGACACCCTCGATTACTGACTCGGTTCCCATGGTGGACCCGGTCGAGAGGAGCCTGGCCCTTCTTCATGGAGTCTCTCCCTTCGGCTCCTGCTGAGAGTGGTCGGGTCTCTCTCCTGGATCTACCTCCCACCTGTGGTGGACCTTTCCTCCCCCCCGTCAGCCTCTGGTGGGGAGTCGGGGGTTTCGGCTGGGCCCGTCTCGTCGTCTCCCCCCCTCAGGGGAGCCCCCCTCTGAACTCCCTGTTCCACTTTCTACCTCGTTCTACTACGGGTGAAGCAGCTGCGGGTCGGTGGCCCCTACCCCCCCGTTCGGGGTGAGTCGGGAAGCCGATTCCGTCCCTGGTTACGGACCGTTGAGTTTGCTGCTCAGCTTGGTCCGTGGCTATTTCTCTGTTTTCTCTGCTTATAATGCCACTTCCCCTTACAGTTCCATTTTGCATTGGAACTGTAGGGGGCTTTTAGCTAACTGGGAGAACCTTGCCTTCCTGTGTTTGTCTCCAGGAGACTATCCTGGCTGCGCGGGCTCCCTCGTCTCTCTGGCTATGTTGGTTTCCCTTGCACCCCGGATGAGCGCACACGCCGGCGGGGTGCGGCGATTTATGTACATCATTCATTACCTCGCGAGGTGTGCCTCTTCGTACTTCCTTGCAGGCTGTGGCTGTGCGGCTCTTTTAGATCGCCAGTACACTGCCTGCTCGATTTATATTCCTCCTCATGACCCTCCTCGCGACGCGGTTCGCGAGTTGGTGTTGCAACTGCCTCGACCGTTTCTCCTCCTCGGGGACTTTAACAGTCGCGACCCGGCTTGGGGAGATGTCCGGTCGACTAATGTTGCTGGTATGTTGCTCTCCTTAATGGAGGAACTTTCCTTCGCGTGCCTCAATTCCGGTGAACCTACCTACTTCCACGAACCCACGGGTTCATCTACCTGTATTGATCTCTCCTTGGTGTCCCTCGATGCCTTACTCGATTTTTCGTGGAAGGTGTTGGGGGACTCTTATGGCAGTGATCATTACCCAGTCTGTCTTGAGCCGGTCGGACCGCAGCCGGGCGTCTCGTCTCGACCGAGGTGGTGCCTTGCGCGGGCTGACTGGCCATCTTTCAGAGCTCGTTCCGTCATTGTCCGTTCGGTATTGAGCTTTGGCTCTGTGGATGAGAGCTTGGAGTTCTTCGAGCGGGTGGTGATGGGCGTCGGGGAGGACTGTATTCCTCGATCTTCCGGTAACCCGCGGACGCGTAGCGACCCGTGGTGGACTCCAGCATGTCACCAGGCGGTGTGCGAGAGGAAGAGGGCAACGCGCCGCTTCCACCGCACCCGGCGCGCGGACCACTTGATTGAGATGCGGCGGGCGAAGGCTTTCGCCCGCCGGACTCTCAAGTTGGCCCGTCGGGCCTCTTGGCGTGCTTTTGTGTCCGGCATTTCCTTATTTACCCCTGCTGCTGCTGTGTGGCGGAAGGTACGTAGTATCGAGGGGAAGCCGGTCCCTGCTAGTCGCCCTGTCCTTCGGGACGGGGACGGCTTCCTTTCGGATCCTGCTGCTGTGGCCGATCGGCTGGCCGGTGCTTTTGCTGCGGTTTCCCGTTCGTCTTCAGCTGCGGATCGTCCTTTATCGGAGGTCACGTTCCCGACCCCTGGGAACGAGCCCTATAACCGTCTCTTTACGATGCGGGAACTTCGGGCTGCCTTGGCAACCCGTCGTTCTTCCGCCCCCTGGCCTGATGACATTCCGTATGACTTTATTTGGAATCTGCACCCGATGGCCCTGCACTTCTTGCTGGATCTTTTCAACCGGGTGTGGGTTGAGGGGTCGTTCCCTTCCCGTTGGAGGGAGGCGATTGTGGTCCCGATACCTAAGCCGTGGAAGGATCCGGCGGAGGTGGCCGGCTATCGGCCTATTGCCTTGACGAGCTGCTTATGCAAGCTCCTTGAAAAGATGGTGGCCGTCCGACTTTCCTTTACACTGGAGTCGCTTGGGTTATACCCCCCGACCCAGTATGGCTTTCGTCGATTTCGGGGTACTCTGGACCCCCTTCTCCTTGGCCATGATGTACGGGAGGCATTTTCCCGCCGGAATCTTGTTCTGGCCGTCTTTTTCGACGTCCAAAAGGCCTATGACACGACCCGTCGGGGAGTTGTCATGGACCGTTTGAAGTCTCTTGGTTTTGTGGGCTTTTTGCCCACGTTTCTTCGTAACTTCCTCTGCCGTCGCACTTTCCGCGTCCGTAATGGGGCTGCCCTATCTGACCTGTATGTTCAGGAGGAGGGGGTGCCCCAGGGGTGTGTTTTGAGCGTCTCCTGCTTCAATCTGGTTATGTCTGCGCTACCGGGAGCCCTTCCGCCCTCGGTGCGCTGTTCCATCTACGCAGACGATCTGGCTGTCTATGCCGCGGGGACGAGTCCCCCCCTCGTGGAGAGGCAAGTCCAACTCGCGGTCAATCGGGTTGAACGCTGGGCGTCGTCGGTGGGCCTTACGCTGTCTTCCCCGAAGACTTCGTGTGTGGCCTTCCTTCCGTCGAGGAGACGGGGATCCGGCGCCATCCCGGCCTTTAACCTTACACTCGGGAGTCAGCCTCTGGCCCTCGTTCCATCAGTACGCTTCCTGGGTATGGTTTTCGACAGCCGTTTGAGCTGGGTTCCCCACCTTCGCCGGCTGCGCGAGTCCGCGAGACGTACCCTGGATTTGCTGGGACATCTGTCGCATACTACATGGGGCGCGGATAGGCGGACACTCCTCTGTTTGTACGTGTCCCTGGTACAGTCAAAATTAGACTATGGGAGTGTGGTGTATGGCTCCGCCTCCCGCACGGCCCTTCGGATACTGGATCCGGTCCTCTCTAGAGGACTGCGCATGTCATCTGGCGCCTTCCGCTCCTCTCCGGTTGATAGTCTGCAGGTTGAGTGCGACATCTCTCCCTTGGAGGATCGGAGGTCGTTCCTCATTGCTAAGCACTATCTCCGGATTCTCTGTCTTTCCACCTCTCCTCTGTTCCAGGTGTTCTGCCGGGATGGGGGCTGGTATTTCACCGACACGGTGACCTCCCTCCTCGATGGTATGGGCACTCCTCCTCCATCCGTTATACCGGTCTCTTTCAGGGGTGTTGCACCTTGGGAGAGCACCCCTGTTGCGTGCTGTGGGGCGTTGCGCCCCGTTCGCAGGGCCGATTCTGACTGCCTTGCTTCGGTCTCTTTTCCTTCAGCATGCAGCGTGTCACTCTGCATGTGTTGCGGTCTTCACAGATGGCTCGAGGGGCGTTGGGGCCTCGGCTGTTCCCCAGTCGTTTGCCCTTGCTCCCTGATGAGGCTTCCGTTTTCACGGCGGAGCTCTATGCCATTCTGAGCGTTCTGGAGGTGGTGCGGGAGCATCCGGATGGGTCGTTTGTCATCTATTCGGATTCCCGCAGTGCCCTGGATGGCCTGGAGTGTTTTGACCCTGTCCACCCACTGGTCCGACGAATCCAGCTACTGTGCCATATCCTTGTCGCTTCTGGTGGCAAGGAGGTGGTATTTTGCTGGGTTCCTGCACATGTTAACGTGGCTGGAAATGAGGCTGCCGATCGAGCTGCCCGTTCCGCGTGCCGACTACAGGTTTCACCCGTGTCCCTCCCCTTTTCCGATTATATCCCTGGCTTCCGTAGGTTTTTGCGCTCCCGGTGGCAGAGTCGCTGGGATGGCGCTACAAATAACAAACTCTGCAAGATTAAACCCAAATTGGGATGTTGGGCCTCTTCCATCGGTCGCGCCATAAGGAGGTGGCTTTGGCCCGCCTCCGTATTGGCCACACCCACCTGACCCATGGCCATTTGATGGCCGGGGATCGGGTGCCCCGATGTCCCGATTGTAACATCTTACTCAGTTGCCCACCTGCTGATGGAGTGTCCGCTTTACTCTGCGCTGCGCGCAGAGTATTTTCCCTTTTTGGAGAGCGTCGGGCCTTGTGATAGGCTTGGCGCTATTCTATCGGAAGGTCCCTACTTTTCGGTAACCGGGTTGTTCTCCTTCCTCCCTCGCTCCCGACTTTACCGGTTGACTTTTTTTTTTTTTTTTCCCTCCTCCTCCTCCCCGTCTATTGTTCACTTCCGTTAGCTGTTTCATAGTCTTCGTCCTGTGTTCGCTCTGCTATCCACCTTTCTTTTGGTGGCCATGAGCGGTCATACTTTGAAACAAAAAAAAATATATATACTGTATATATATGTATATATAATATATGGGCACTTTCAAACTTTTGGCCAGTAATAAGTTTCTCGTTCATGTTTCCTACATCATGATAGGACAGGGGTGTGTATACTGTATATATTCTTTCAAATGCCCACCCTTTCGGGTATTGAAATAAATTGGGATGTTAGGAGTGGGAAGAAATTGGGTACGAGATTAAAACGAGTGTCTGCAGTGAGGCAGACAAGGCTAAACTTCTTGGAAAATTGGCAAGTTAAACTGAGGTTCATAGAAACTTGATATATTTTGGACCATAGGTACCAGAAGTAGTTTATGACAAATTAAGGAAGTATTAACATCAACAAACAACTTAAGGTACAATATCGAATAAGATGTACAAAAAAGCCTTTGATCATATCCATTTTTATACTCAGTTCAGAAGGAAAATCGCTTTAGAAGAGAAAATTGCTGGTGTTGTTGTTGTTGTTGTTGTTGTTGTTGTTGTTGTTGTTTAGCCGATCAGCCCACCCTGATCGAGCAAGCCGGCGGCACGCAGGTAACCGATCGCCCACTCCGGAGTGGACCAGAGGTTCAGCGCACTAGTGATGTTGTGTTCGTTGTTGTGCTAGAGCGGTACAGTCCGTCATAATGTGTTCAATTGTTGTGGTGTGTCTTGGCACAGGTGGCAGGTGTCGTCTATGGAGTTGTCTAGTCTGTGTTTATATGTCCGTAAGTTTGGGTGATGTCCACATCGGAATCGTGCTAAGTTAACTCGATCCGATCTGCTCAGGCTGATCTCTGACTTGTTAATGGG
Source organism: Bathynomus jamesi (assembly GCA_023014485.1). NCBI lineage: Eukaryota > Metazoa > Arthropoda > Malacostraca > Isopoda > Cirolanidae > Bathynomus > Bathynomus jamesi. The sequence goes on along the minus strand of JAJOZX010003526.1, from coordinate 82,630 downwards.
TGGCGGCTTCGCACCTAGGACCGCATTCGGACCGAGTCGTGTCAGTGCTTTGTGGGTTAGGTGTGTGTGTGTGTTTTCTGTACTGTGTGATGTCTGTGGGGCGTGGTATGGAATGGAGTATTTCGTTATAATATCTCTCTGGTGTTACCTTAATGGTGCGAGGTGTTGGTGCATGATTGTACATGTAGTGGCAAGGGTGTTGTGGGTTAGTTGTCGCTGCTGCCATGAATTGTGTTCCCCTCATGTCTAAATGTTCCCTAACTTTTAGTATTTTTGTTTCTGTGTGCAGGTGTTCTATTGGTGTTGTTTGAGTGCATCCTGTAATGATACGAAGTGCGTTGTTTTGTATTGTTTGTAAGGTGTTTATGTGTGTGTTTGAGATAATGGGTGCCCAGCATGGGCTAGCATAGTCCATAACTGAGCGAATATATTGTTTGTATATGAGTGATGTTGTTTCCTGCTGGTGTCCAAAGTTTGTGCCTGTTAGTACCCTAAGCGTGTTAAGTCTTGACGTACATTTGGTTTTAATGTCCTGAATGTGGTTTGCAAAAGATAATGATGTGTTGTATGTGACACCAAGTATTTTGGTTCTGTGAGTGTGTGGAATGTTGATGTTGTTTAGTGTAAGCTGTGGAATTACCTGGTGTTCTTTTGTGTTGCTTGTAAGCAAGGTGATGGTTGATTTTGTGGGCGCTACTTTGAGTCTATTGTGTGTGAGTCAGTCTTGTATACTGTTTATGTATGTTTGTAGGTTATTTGTAGCGGTGTCGATGTTGTTGTGGGTGGATGTTAGAGTGATATCATCTGCATATGATGATAAGGTAAGCTTGTTATCTATGGGTGTTGGAATGTCATGCATGTATAAGTTGAAGAGTGTTGGTGAGAGAACAGAGCCTTGAGGGACCCCGTTCGGAAAAAGCTTGTTTTGGATGACTTGCCATTAAATGTGACATGTGAGTATCTTCCTGAGAGATAGTTGCTCAGCCACCTTTTGGTGTTATTGTGCACGTTTGTGTTGAGTATTTTGTTTATGAGAGGGAAGCGTGGGATAGCATCAAATGCTTTACTAATGTCTATTGTTGCTAATAGTGTACGTTGAGCTGGTCTTCTGGAGTTGATGCCATCCATGATGTGCTGCGTGAGGTTAGTGAGTAATGTCGTGGTTGAGTGGTGAGGTCTGAATCCATGTTGAGTAGGCGATAGTGGTATGTGTGGGTTGGTGATTTGTAAGATTAGTCTTTCTGTTACTTTGGAAGGTGTGCATAGTAAAGTAATGGGTCTATAGGAAGCTGGTTCTGTTGGATTTTTGTTTGGTTTGAGTAGTGTAATAATTTTACCTTGTTTCCATATGTCAGGAATAATACAGTGTTGGTATGAATATGTGCTGATATTTGTGAGAGCTAATATTCCTTGTGGGCCCAAGTGTTTAAGGTGTATGTTAGATATGTTGTCTGGTCCAGTAGCCTTCGAATTCTTAATGTTTTTGATGATCTTGGTGGTCTGGTCTGTATTGAAGGGTGTAATGGTCATGTCGAGTCTGTAGGTTTTCTTGTGTCTGGCTGTTTGTCTGTCTGCATGTTTCTGGTTGTTGTCTCTGTTTAAGTGACTTATCTTTGCGTAGTGATTAACTAGAATGTTAGCTTGTTGTGTGTATGTTGGGATATTATTTTGGCTGCGACAGATAGCCGCGTGAGAGGTGTGAATGCCGCTGTTAGAGTGGGTAATGCTGTTTATAGTCTTGTATAGCCTGTATGTATCTGTGGAGTGGTTTAGTGTTGTTATGAATTCCCTGAATGTTTGTTTGTTTTTCTTTGAGTTTGTTGTTTATTTCTGTGTTGAGCTGTTGTATCTGTTGTTTTATGGCTTCTGTGTGTGGTGTTGTGTGTTATATTTGAGGTTGTTACGTTGCCTTATGAGGTGGGCTATTTCTCTAGTGTAATTTGGGTTGTATTTCCTAATGTTGCCCTTGGGTATGTATTTGTTTGCATTATTGATAATCTGATTAAATGTCTTGAGTGTTGTATCGATGTTTATGATGGGTGTGCTGTTAATGTGGTGAATTGTTCCTCAGTCTGTATTTTGAACTGTTCCCAATCAGCTTTCTTGTAATTTCTGTAAGTGTGCCTAAGGCTATTGGGGCAGAGTGTAGAATGTGTTGTAATGATGATGGGCAGGTGGTCTGATGACAGTTGTTTTTCTGTTCTCCATTGTGTATGTGTTGCTAGTGAGGGGGAACAGAACGTTATGTCTGGGGAGGAGTTTGAGTATCCTGCTTGATGTGGTATGTGTGTATGTTCTTCTGTTTTGTTAAGAATGAAGAGGCTGTTTAGTTGTGTGGCTATGTTGGCGCCTCTGGTGTTGTTTTGGTTGTGCAGGTACCAACTAGTGTCTTTGGCGTTGAAGTCTCCTCCTAAGATGACATTAGTGAGAGAGGCAAGATTGTGTAACTGTGGATTGTAATTGGCTGGCACCTGAGGTGAACTATCTGGTGGATGTAAATGTTGATTAGTGTGGTGGTGTGTTTTGCGCGTGTTTTAATGTTAACTGCCTGTATTTCTATCGTGTTATCTGCTTGGATTGTGTTTGTAATGTTTTGGGTAGCATCAGTGTAGCTAATGCTTTTACGTATGTAAGTGATGAGTCCACCCCCGTTACCCCCAGTACGATCTTGACGGATCGCCGTGAAGTCAGGGATGGTGGGTGTTTTGTGTGTGCGTTTTAGTTTTGTTTCTTGTATAAGTGCTATGTGAATGTTTTGTTTGTGTACGAATTCCCTAAGCTGCATGATTTTGTTTGTGAGGCCATCTACGTTGTACTGTAATATGTTAATATTATACTTCTGTATGTGTCTCATGGTACTATTGTGTCTATGTCTTTGTGTATGGTGACATGTGTAAGTTGTAGTGGGGCCTGGATTAGTCTTAATGTCGCCAGAGAGTAAGAGTAGTTCGGGGAGCACGCAATTGTTCCCTGTAATTGAAAAAATAGCACGCTGAGAATAGGTCCGGCCCCGGGAGCCGATCGGCACTCTGACCGTGCCACGCAACAGGCCGTCGACTGCCAGTCTGGCCAACCGTAGACAGCCCGCTGCACGGAGATTTGAGGAAGTTTGGCCACCAGCGCGTTGATGTTTTGGTTTGACGTCGCTTCTTCGCGTTGACGTGTCCTGCGCTGGAGGATGCAGCCACTGTTTAGAAGCTTCCTCGTCAGCTGCTAACACTTTTTTCACGTTGTTCTAGCTACTGTACCTGTTCAGACGTTTTTTATAAACAAATCTTTATAAACAAATATGCAATTTTGTCTTGCTCTCTTTGTTGGAGTTCTGAAAATGAATTGCCCTCCTCTCTGCTAAATTGCTCTAATATGGATTCTGTTTCTTCTCTTTCTTTTATTTTCACTAGAAATATGTCTAAAACTCAATACAGAAATCTTCTTGGGAAGAATTAGCACCACAAAGTTAAAACTGTGAAGCCGTCCGTCTGTAGACTTTGTTTTATTCTGCCTTCCTGAAATTTACGTATGAACACGCACGTTTTTTAATAAATTATGTCAATTTTGGGGCATAAATTACTGTACAAAAAGTTTCCTACGCGTGTCGCAAAAAGTGGAGAGAAATTGGGTACTGGAACTAATTGGGGGTACAATAAATTGGGATGTCTTGAAACAATATGATATAAACCCTGTGATAAGGCGTCATATCCTGTATCAAATCGACCTATGGCTATGTCGAATGATTAATATTTTAATATTAAGTGTGAAACATGAACAAGAAACTTGCGTCGCTTCCGAACTTCAGGTGTGTGGTGTGAGACAAGGACTACTATTATTTATTAGGGTTTTAAACGTTTCAATTATCACAGTTTCTTTCTTCAAGTGACATTAGATTCAAAACCGGTTTAAAATTTTTAAATTCTTTGACATTTAAAGATTGTTTCCATTTAAAGATTGTTTCCGTTTTAAATAAAGCTCTCTCTCATTTAAAGGTGAAGAAAATGAATTTTTCGTAGCATAGTAAGTGAGACAGATTATGAACCCGAGTAAACTATAGCTGGTGCTACTGTAGTATGCGGTCTACCGTTAAGTTTCTACTGTAGTATGCGGTCTACCGTTAAGTTTCTACTGTAGTATACGGTCTACCGTTAAGTTTCTACTGTAGTATGCGGTCTACCGTTCAAAATATTTAAAAGGAATTGAAAATGAATTGAAAGGAATTATAATTTAATTTACACAATTAAGGAATTATTAAAGAAGTTAAACATACTACTACCGCATACTTAACGGTAGACCGCATACTACAGTACGCCCTTGATGATTGGTTAGGTTAAGTCGTGATATTTTCGTTAGGTTTAACGAAAATATCACGACTTAACCTAACCAATCGTCAAGGGCGTACAATTAACCTAATAATAATAAGATAAGAAGCTATAATTAAAAGGTAGACCGCCGAATCGTAGGTAGACCGCATACTACAGTAGCACCCTATAGCTAATGATATTTTAGCCAGTACTGAACAGTAGTCCTTTTTTGATCCTACTCTACTTATTACAGTTTAGGTCTCTCGCACTAGTTATATCATATGAACAAATCCACAAAACCACACATTAAAACTACGCAAAGCATTTGCTTTAGTAGTTGCAAATGATTAGTGATGCACCAAATACTAATGTAGTTTAATATACAATAATGAATGAAAAGTTACTCAATAGTACAGTATTTTGTAAAATGTGTACTGTTCATGCAATTCTTCTACAGGAATAAAGATGCGAATGACGATGAAATTCTTCAGAATGACGGGCAGGATGTAAGGCAATATCGGGTAAGAACTAATGTATATATTATTGCTATTTTGGTGGTAACTTTATTTTTAAAGTTCATGGTAATATATTTCCGCAGACAGTTATAAAACAAACCATAATTAAGTATCTATTTTAACCAAAATAATTTTAATCTATTTAATACAAAGAAATGTATAATTCTATTATTATTAATTATTATTATTATTATTATTATTATTTATTATTAAGTATAATTTTACTACTAATAGGAAACTTTATAACATTTATCACACTTACGTCATGCCTTACCATGTCTAAACTTGTGGTGAAATGGCGTTATTAATAAAATTTTAAAAGTCATATGCTAGGATAAAAGGGTGGAAATTTGCCAAACGTTACTCCTCAGTCGAAGCTGAGGAGTGACAAACTTCAGATGCGTTTATTTAAACCTTAACTGAGCGGAACTTTTTTTCTTACTTACTTACTTTCTCTATAGGCTTGTAAAAATAAAATTAATAGGCTTTTATATATATGTAGGATATTATATTGGCTGTTGAACAATTTATACGCAGTGATCAGTATTTTTAGCTTCGTTTTTTGAAATATAAATGAATGGAACCAAATTACATAATGTAGGTATAAGTTAAATTGTAAATTTGGGTGTTGCTTCGCATTATAAGGTAAATAGGATGCCTTTTTCCTGATAATGGACTTTCAAACTGTTTACGACAACATGCATAGATCGTCGCCAGATTATCTTTCGATTGATTCTGTAAGTAAATGTGTAATATAAATATTTGCTTCAAAAGTTCCGCCGTAACAAATTTGTTTAATTACCATGAACAAAAATGTTTAGCATTTAATTAGTCAGTTTTAAACACTCAAAAGTATTATGGGGTAATCACTTTTTCCCCGTTTCATCGATGCATTTTAATATATAGACGTTAAATCAAGAAGTGTGACAACCCTATATAGTAATTAGCACGTCATTGGGTTAGTTTATACAGAGTGGCCCATAAGTCCCAGTCGGTTATAATTAAAGCGAAAATCCATCTAGCGGATTTTTTTTTTTTTAATCAATAAATATTTCTAAACTTATTATAAACTTTTTACTTCTAATTTTTTGTATTTTCGCTTTAATTATAACCTATTCGGACTTAGGGCCACTCTAAGATTACATTAGATTGAATTTAATTTGATTTTAATTTTTTATGCATAGCGTATAACTGATTTTGTTTCGGCTAACACCAGACGATTTTGTCCAGTCTTATATAGAGGAGATTCCAAGGCACTGAGGAGTTGTCGATATATAGTAAGAAGTGGAAATAGTGAATGTACATACTCGCGAGTAATAAGTTAATGGAAGCCTTATTTTTTAAGGGATTCGATTCCTTGTCGATAACGGATCCGAAGGTTAGAGACGGGAAACATTTTCCCGTCTCAGATGACAACGAGAGTCTCCGCAGATTCCCTTCAAAAATCCTCTCTGGGAGACGTCAGTAACTGGAATTTCAGCGGTGATACTTCGAGCTACAATGAAAAGGAAAATTACCGCTATCGTAAAACGGGTAATGTTTTCCTATCCTTGCACACTGAGTAAATCTCAACAGGAGTCGGCTAGGCATTTCATGCAACATACTGCCCTGTGAATTCCTCTCATGATAATAGAGGAGTTTGGCCTTTTAGCACATACACTAACTACATTATTATTATTCCTAATACCCCTGGATATTTCAAAGACGGTCTCTTATGAAGGGGAGAGAATTAAGAGGTTCTCTTTAGAATTCTGTCCTTCCAGTAAAGGGGGGGTCTGATTTTTTAACGGTACTCTTCTTCCCCATTTCTAAAGATTCTCCGTACCCAAGGGGCGCGTGTCCCCTTCTCCCACATCTTACTCCACTCCTCCCACTCTCTCACCCCGAGCGGCGAGGAATTGGCGGAAATTCCGAATGCACGAAGGCGTTGCTCTTCCTCTGGAGGACATGCGAATGGCTGTTGTTCAGGGCAACCTTCCCGTCGTTAAGGCGCTTCTGGCCCAGGGTAAAACGCTGCATTCGTTCGCATTCCAACGTTTGCAATGCTATTTCGTTCATTATCCGCTCAACTTTCTAACAATGTAACATTTCATTAATCAAACCCGGTATTTGGGACGTATATCATTGTCATACAATAAAAGAATCTATAGTCTATAAGATAAGATTTAAGCTATATATATATATGTATATATATATATATATATAATATATATATATATATATATTATATATATATATATATATATATATATATATATATATATATATATATATATATATATATATATATATATATATCGTGTTCTGCCTATTAGGCAGGTTCACTTCATGTGTCCCGTCAAAGTGTTCTATCCTGAGCTATCCTTTTCATCTCATGATAGCTCCTGATACATATATATTTATCATCTTAATAATACATGAACGGACGCATTTCCTGAGCTCTCTGATATTGCTGATAATTTTACTTTGGAAAGTTTTGAATTTTATATACTTGCGTTTATATTCACATTGTTATAGTTAAGTAATTGAATGTTAGTGGTTTTTAGCGATTTAGAAGTTTTCATAGCGTGCCGGCTTAATTTAACTTAAACTTGTGACGGTTATAAACTATTTTTAACTGCGCGATGCCGTCGCAGAAAGCGTCGTGTTACGGTGGGGTAAACCGGTGGTATTCGGATTTTAAAGATTATAATGGCGATCTTATGGCGATTACCGAGAGATCAGTTTGTTTCTTTTGCGAGTTAAGGGAGGAAATAGTTGACATAAAACGCAGTGTACGTGAGGTAACGGAAAGACTTGCAACGCTTGATGAGAGCAGGAGTAGGGCTGCGGTTGACGAAAGCCGAACCAATACTTACGTTGAAGACGTTAGTAATTTGAAGGGTGAGGTGCGTAACCTAGTTTCTAGTTTAGGTAGCTTATCGGGAAGGTTGGATAGAGTTGAGGAAGGGGTTAAGGTTGGTCCGAGATTAGTAGATGGGGAGGGATTTAGAGAAGTTAAGGGTGGCGCTAGGCCGCGTACGTTAGGTGATAGGAATCCCCCATCTATCCAACCAAGAGGAGAGGGTCTGTCTCCCAGGGGCCAGGGTTGACAGAGTTAGGGACGAAGTGGATAGGACTGACGTTGCCTCCCGTCACTCGATGTTGGCGACGATGGTAGGAGGCAACGACTCGTATAGGCCCGATACGAGAGTGCCTGACCTTTTCGAGAGATATAGGGGTTAATTAGGTCCCTGAAGGCGAGGTCAGATAGGTCTTTAGTTCTAGGTATTACCCCTAGGCACGGTTTGGGTCTTAGGATTACGTCAAAAACAATATTTTTGAATAATAAATTAGAAGAGATTTGTGCTGAGGAAAATATACCCTTTGTAAAGCTGTGGTCCGAATTCAGTGATCCTAGCCTTTTTATAAAAGATGGGGGTGCATTTTAATGAAATAGGTAATGCTAGGCTAGGTAGGTTAATTGACGAAAACGTACGAAAGCTGTATAGGTCGAAGCCTTTAAACGTTCAACCCCTCGATACCGATACTAGATTTTACTCACTTCTTGGTAACTTTATTGACAATCGGGATAGTATAATTGTCGGAGACTTTAACTGCCCTAATGTTAATTACGAGACTTTTACTAGTAATGAGGAGGGTTTGAGATTGATTGAGTTCATGGAAGATAATTTTTTACGACAGATGGTTACCGAACCAACGCGCGGTGACAATATTTTAGATTTGGTGATGACGAACGGCGAAAATATAGTCGAAGGTTTAAAAGTAGGCGAGAGTTTAGGATGTGATCATCAAATTCTTAGGTTTTAGTTATTGATAGAAAACAGTAAGGATAGTAACGTAACAGAAGTCCTGATTTTCGTAGGGCTAATTTTGAAGTTTTGCGGATAGGATGAGAGTAGTGGACTGGGATAACTTATTTATGGTTAATGACACAAATTTGCATTGGGGGGCGTTTAAAGAAAATTTGGACCTAGTATGTTTCATGGACTGCTCTCGATTTTCCTACGAAATTACAAACAAGGGCAGTCGATGACCCTGATTTTGTTTCTGCAATCGGTTTTCTTGAGAAACCTGACCTGACCTAATCGAGTTTCTTATACTATTGTTTTTTGCAAGATATCGCACTAATTCTTGTCATTTTTTTTTGCAGAACAATGAGTGATGTTTGTATTAATTTGAAGTGGCTATGGAGTGTATTGCGTCGTTTCAGTAAATAAATTTATTCAATATCCAATGACATTTTTCTTTATCATTTCTCAAGAAAACCGATTGCAGAAACAAAATCGTGGTCATCGACTGCCCTTGTTTGCAATTTTGTAGGAAAATCGAGAGCATTCCATGAAACACACTAGTCCCGAAAATTTTATGAATATTGAAAAGGAGTTTATTCCTCGTAGTCCCAAGCGGTGGACTAGGGAAATAGGCGAGTTCATAAACGAGCGTAACAGAGCGTATAGACTTAATAAGCGCAATGGCACGGCAGCTAACTTTAATAGATATATCGAGCTTAGACGTCACCTGGGAGTCATTCCATTATAATTGTCAGGGGTGTAAACCACACCATTTTGGATTTTCTTGAGCTGGAGGGAGCCAATAAGCCTTGAAAAATGAAAAATAGCAATTTAAATTTTTGTAATCGGACCTACGTTCTCGAGTTATAGCACTTCAAAGTTTGACACCTTTGCCACTGGGTGGCGCTAAGAGCGCCATTTTATTTTTTTAAATTTCTTTAAAATCATCATTTTTGTTCAATTTTAACAAACAAAGTGTCAAATCCTACATTTTTGAGGGCAAGGAATCCAAAAATGATAAAAATGTGGAAAAAATTCACCCTTCCAAGTCATATCTTCCATATTTTATCTTCTCAGACCAAAAAAATGGGTCGGCTTTGAGGGCCTGTATCTCGGGTCTGCATAGGTTTTTTTTCAAGGGAAATGCAGCATTATTTAGGATAGACATATGAGAAATCATGTTTAAAAAATCTCAGATATTATCTTTCTGTATGATTTTACAGGCATGAGAGCATACCACATTTTCTTCTTGTACGAAAATGGGATTGTGCTCTCGCACCCCATTGCTATTTGCAAGAAATGCTCTAAAATTACAATTTTTATCAACAATACAAAACAAGATGTCAAATTCCTACAATTCAGAGGGCAAGGAATCCAAAAACTACATAAAAATGGAAAAACTACAGTAAAAGAGGCCATAATATCTTTCATTTAATGGTAAGCGTAACGGACAATTCCACTGGAATCAGTAACCTTTAAATGCCATAAATAGATTATTTTTAAAAATGTTTTATTTCTGGCACCAAAATTTGTAGAGTGAAACATTTCTGCCATTAAACCTAGTTTAGACCCGTTAACATCACTTGTTAAGTTTTGAGGAACTTTCCTATGGCTGTAACACCCATCACCATTTTCTCAACTAGACTTTGGACTAGCTATGGTAGATTTAGTGTTTTATTGGTTTTTTCTAAACATTTTATTTTCAAAAAGTTGAATACAAATCTTTACATGAATGCATATTTGGTTACACAAACAGTATATTGTTCATTGTACTCACAAAAGTGGATCTAAGAGAAGCACCTATTACAATAAGTTTAGTGTGTGTTTGGTTTGTAACTAAAATTCAATGAGAGCAGTGAAATCCTCATCTGATATTTTGTACACACGTCCTGATGTAGTAATTGGTGCAGTGAGTATTCTCAATATATTTGAGATATCATCCCGAGTTGGCCAAGAGAATGTCTGTCTTGGACGTGAGGTGTCATGAATTTAACCTCAAAGTCATCAGATTTCTTATCAACATCAGTAATCACTCCAATCCACCAATGACTGTCATACATGGCAGCAACATAATCATGTAGTTTAGGTATCATTGTTGTTGATACAGTGGATGGTGAACTGAAAAAAGAAAACGTTCCTGAAAGTTCCTCATCCTCTGCAGTTCTTTTGTAGGAGGTGCAGCCAATCTTTTCTGGAATGAAGACATGAAAGCTTCTTGTTCCAGGAACAGTTGTTCCAATTTTGAACCTTTCTTCTAAAGTGGCTCTTACTGGTATAAGTTCGTGTTTTGCAATATAAAAGAACTGTATTGAAGGCATGCTGCTCTTACAAAAAATGAAAGCTTGAACGGCAGAAATAATCTGATCTTTCTCTGTTAGAGTTAAACTTTCATGAAGCAGTTTTCTTTTAATAGTTCCACCAAGACCATCACATGGAGATTTTCCATGACTGGTGGCAAAGAAGTTCCATGTTGCATCGAGTTCGAAATATTGTTTGTGAAAGGTTAAATTAAGAAAATTTTTGAAGTTTTTGTACTAACCGGAGCATCCATCAGAGAAATATTCAATTTTTGAGATATGGGGCAAATACGAACGAATGAAAGAACAGAGAACAGTTTGAAGATGATAAACAAATCCAGTGTCATGTTCAAGGTCATCAGAGAAAAAGGCAAATGATTTTGTCTGAAGCTTACCAGAGGAATCCACATGATATAACACAACAGGATGGATAGTACATTGTTGCTTAGTCCAGTGCCACCCTTGAACTGCATCCTGAATGGCCATTGAATAATTTTCAGCAAAATCAGCAAGAATGATGCAGGTTGAAGGATTCACAGAAAGTTCTTGTTTTAGTTGAGGTAACGTGCTTGACATTTGGAAATGTAGGAATGAGATGTCATATTGTCAATTTTAGAAGCCAAAAACTCAAAGAATTCAAAAGGATCCATAACCACTGACACTATTGTTGTATCGGTAGATTGCCACTGCTGGAATGTAATTTGGTCATGTTCATCAAAATCTGGAAAGGATTCTTTAAGAAAGTTGATCAGTCTTTCTTTACCAGGGCAATTTGAACAACGATGTACCATACATAGCTTGCTCGACAAATCACATACAACCATCTGCATTAAATGTTTGTAATCCAGGTTCAATGCATGGGCAGCAAGGACAGCGTTCTGATGTATGGAGCAAACACAGACGGAATGCCCACCAGCAGAGCCAACAACCTTACACCACTTTGGATGAAGTGAGCAGAATTTTGAAAAACCCATTTTCATGTCTGGATGTCTATCTTTAAACGAACAGTACAGTTCTTTCAGGTTGCAAAGAAGCAGTCTTTCTTGTTTATGAACTTTGTACGATATGCTAATGTAGTCCTTTGCACTAGGCATTTCTCTTGAATACTCATCCTGATAAAAGTTAATAACGGTATTGATTGTGGATTCTTCGTCCTTTTCTTGCAGCTCTAGTGGGTTTGGCCAAAACACCATATTGTTTTTTTAAGTTGATGGCTGATTGAATTAAGTATTTGCTGGCACCAAAAAATTCCATTGTTTCAGCTGTGGTCCAAGATTTAGGTTTTAACGTAAGGATTTAAACTTTTTCAGCTTTATTTTCTGTTAGACAATATTTGGTTTTTAAATCATCCATTAATTCGTTAAGGTCCTCTGCATCTGAATTATGGGGAAGTTGATTTTGGAGCAAGATGGCAAGTCTAAACCTGTGGACGTGAATGCAGTCTTCATATATTTTGCTGCTTTTTCTATCTTTTGTTGGGACATGTGAAATTTTTTGTCGTTTTGGCTTGCCATGTGATTTCAATGGAGATACTCCACAAGCTGTAAGCGAAGTCTCCAACAATTCAGAGGTGAGTTCAGGAGTTGAAAAATCAGGATCATTTCTTTGAGAATCATCAGACACACTTTCGTCAGATGAACTGTTCTGAACAATGGATTTTGCATGTTTCCAACATTTTAAGCAGAGCTTTTGACCAGGGATTACCCGAATAGATGATGCTGAAAGTTGACAGGCCAAGTCAACAGTAATCACATGTGAACCATTCCGCATCTTCTGCTTGTGCCTACCTACAACCATGCAGAGTAAAAGGGTTGCAGCATTTTTTCTGGCGATTTTCATATCGTTTGATGTACATGTCGTAGTGATGAAAACAAACTTTACTTTCATCATTCAAAGAGACAGTTCCATTTTCTAGTTGTGGCTTTATGCCAGACCGCCAAGTAAGCAGTTCAACCTCGTCTTCTGCCAGTTCTGCAAGATGTCTGTAGCCTGTATTCTTGTTGTACCATGTTTTATGACATGAGTCTTCTGAACCTTTAACCATTCCAATTAAACAAAGGGAAAATTCTGTTTCCATGTCCATTTCTGAAGCATACTATAGCACTGTTAATGAATCAACACAATCACAATCATTCACAAATCAATTTTGAGATTATTTTAGAGCAGTCTAGTGTGCAGTCAGTCTGAAAAGAAAACACAGGTATATTAGGGACCTATTTAAGATATAGTGTGGTAAAAATATGATAAGATGTTTGATTCAATTAAAAAATACATATAAGCAATACCATCCTTGAAAGCTGCCTATCTTTTGTCTCCAAAATATTATGTATTAATAATTGTATAAAAAATATTATGTAGTGTACTACTAAGCTATCAATAAAGTTTTAACGTAGAAAATACAATTTAGGTAAAGTTATTGTGGCTGTTCTTATAATTAAATTAAGGGCCACACAGCTCAGAATTAAGTCGAGGAAATTTTATCAAGAGCATTTAAAATTTTAGTTAAACAATATGAAGACAGAGAATTGAAATCAGTGATAGAAAGTTACAATGCTACCATTATTAAATTGTTAAAATAAATAGTTAATCCCACTTTCGTCCAAGAAGAAAATGTGGTATGCTCTCATGCCTGTAAAATCATACAGAAAGATAATATATCTGAGATTTTTTAAACATGATTTCTCATATGTCTATCCTAAATAATGCTGCATTTCCCTTGAAAAAAAACCTATACAGGCCCTCAAAGCCGACCCATTTTTTTGGCAGTAGAAGATATGACTTGGAAGGGTGAATTTTTTCCACATTTTTGTCATTTTGGATTCCTTCCCCTCAAAATGTAGGATTGAACATATAATGATGATTTTAAGGAAATTAAAAAAAATAAAATGGCGCGCTCAGCGTCACCCAGTGGCAAAAGTGTCAAACTTTGAAGTGCTATAACTCGAGAACCGTAGGTCCGATTACAAAAATTTAAATGCTATTCATCATTTTTCAAGGCCTATTGGCTCCCTGCAGCTCAACAAAATCTAAAATGGTGTGGTGTAAGTTTTTTTCTAAAATGACTGAATTATAATGGAATGACTCCACTGGGTTAAAAGATCAGTTAAGAATGCTAAGCGTAATTTAGAGATACTTATAGCTGCGGATAGTAAGCATAATCCAAAAAAGTTTTTTGAATACGTTAATAATCGTAAGCCGATAAAAGATAACATAGGCCCTCTAGTGGATGTTAACGGCGCTTTGGCTTCTGACGCTCAGGCGATGGCGGGTATTTTCAATAACTTTTTTGCGACAGTTTTTACCGTAGATGTAAATAATGTTTCCGACGTGGACGATATCGTTCCATTTAGTAGTGAGACTATTTTGGATGAAATAACTGTTTACGAGGGTGAGATTGCGCATTATATCGATAGGCTAAAAGTTAGCAAGGCTCCAGGCCCTGATGTTTTTTATCCCGACATTTGAAAGACATTATCGTAGGCCCCTTAACGAAGATTTTTAATCAGTCACTCGAAACGGAGATTATTCCTGAAGACTTAAAATTAGCTAACGTCACGCCCATTTTTAAAAAAGGCGGCGACCGCACAGTAGCTAGCAATTATAGGCCCATTAGCTTAACGTCAATTGTTGGTAAACTTTTGGAGTCCGTAGTTAGGGATCGTATCATCGATCACTTAGAAAGTAGAGATTCGATTAATAGTAGTCAGCATGGGTTTCGACACCATAGATCTTGTTTAACTAATTTGTTAGAACTTTATAACGAAATAGTTCGCCAATACGATAGGCATAGAGCGGCTGACGTTATTTATTTAGATTTTAAAAAGGCGTTCGATACAGTTCCGCATAGAAGATTAATTGCGAAGGTTAAAGCGCACGGTATACGCGGTCAGATAGCTAACTGGTTAGAGGAATGGCTTCGTGCTAGGAGACAGAGGGTCGTTGCTAATGGTAGTGAATCGGGGTGGTTGGATGTAGGTAGCGGTGTCCCACAGGGTTCAGTGTTAGGCCCATTGCTATTCATAATTTACATTAACGACATAGATGTAGGATTGACTAGCAACGTGTCAAAATTCACGGACGATACTAAAATAGGCGGTAAGGTTGTTAACGAGGACGATAGAAATAGGCTCCAAGACGATGTAAATAGGATTATGGAGTGGACGGATAAGTGGCAGATGCAATTTAACGTAGACAAATGTAAAATTTTGCATATAGGTTCTCGTAACAAT
>JAJOZX010003526.1:25000-62500 GCA_023014485.1 Bathynomus jamesi | reverse complement strand
ACCACCTGTAATGTTTCACTATTCAGCAGCACGTGACAGTCCGAATTTCCCTCCACAATCAACCTCTCGCATATCATACTCCCTCTGATCAAATAATGCAGCACACTCCGCATACAACAGATTCGACGGGTCCCATCTATCCCATCACGCACCAGACCCAATTTTTTTTTACAGCCACACTTTCACCTCTCTCATGACTCCATTCATAAACAGATTGAATAACCACGAAGACATAACATCCTTAACACACACCAATACCTATATAGCAAACCATTCACTCGGTTCTTTATTTACTATCACGCACTACTTCCATCATAGAAACTTTTTACCGCATCCATGAGTCTACCGCCAACACCATATATACTAAAGACCTGCTACAGTGCTTCTCTATTCATTGTCATACGCTTTCTCAAGATATAGAAACGTCATTTATACCCTGCAATCCCTTTCACGTACTTTCTCAATTACTTATCTCGCTGCAAACATTTGATTTACACGGCCTGTTCCACCTCGGAACCCTCCTTGTTCATCACTCACCAAGCATCCTGTAAACAAAGGAGTGAATGTAAGAATTACGTAGCTATAAACCTGTTGGGTGTAGTGGGACGGTGATTGGTAGTATAGTGATATAACGAGTTCGTAGTATTAAGAGTCCTTTCACCTTTCATTTTGTACTCTTTCAACCCTTTCACTCATTTCCCATATATTCTATCCACACCTGTTGTTTTTCCACTTTCAGCCTGTGAACTGCCGCTTTCACTTCACTCGTGGTTATGTTTGTAGGCATTCTGTCACATGTCCTCCTCACAGCACTAAATCCTGGCATATTTATATTTGCACTTCTCTCATCTCTCCCACCTATCAAACTCTCGAAATATTTTTCCCAGATATCACTGGTATGCATCAATTTTGCTGTCAAGGGTTTTGTAAGTGATTCTTATAAGAGTTTTTCCTGCTGATTTCGAATCTGCAATCCGTTTTTCTCAATCAGCTCAGGTTATCCGGCTATGGCCTCATAAGTAAAATAGAATTTTTCGTGATTTTGTCAAAGCGGAATTGGAACAGTAACATCTATCATCACTTGTTTCACTTGTATAATATCTTTTTTTACTTTTCAGGCATATAGATAAAATATTTCATAATGAATAGAGCGTGTAAAAATGATCCCAATAGATTCTGCTACATATGTGGGACGGTTACCATGCCAAATAACCAGTCCCAAATCACTAAATTTGTGAAGACAATGTATAGAGCATACTTTGGAATTAAGCTAGGGGACCAGGACAAAAATTTCGCCCCTCATATGTGCTGCAAGACGTGCATTGAAAATTTGAGATGATGGAGCAAAGGCAGAGCGAAATCTTTGCCTTTTGGAATTCCCATGATTTGGAGAGAAGGAAAGGATCACGTGACAGATTGCTATTTCTGCATGACAAACCTCCAAGGTGGGCTTATAAATTTATTTTTCTTAAATATTTTTAAATCCTCGTATGAAACTTGACATAATATTCACCATAATGTAATATTCACCATATATAGCATAATATTCACCATAATGGTAATCATACATTTACATATTGTTATAGAAAATACATTTACACATACATATTTTTATACAAGTTACATTTACAATGATTGTATATTTTTTCTTTCTTTTTCATTCATATTGTCCCCGAAGGGACAATATGAATGAAAAAGAAAGAAAATATACAGACTCCATCGACCTATTTCATATCTTACAGACCGCAGCCTTCCCTCACGAGCCGCCACTGTCTGAATGCTTCTTCTATTTCATATGCAAGTTTTATATCCATGTTTCTGTGTTTCTATTTTCAGGAATTAACAAGAAGAATACACACATTGTTTATACCCTGACATTCCTTCTGCTATGAGACCTGTACCCCATGGTCCTGGAATTCCAATACCCGACCCACCTCAAACCCTGGACTTCGATGATTCTGATGATGAATCAATGACCAGTCCAGTCGTATATACCTCAAAATACCGCTTCAAATGAGCCGAGGCCTCTCAACCAGGCCAAACTTAATGATCTTACCAGGGATTTAGGACTTTCCAAATTAGCTGCCGAGATCTTGGGCTCACGACTTCGAGAGGACAACTTGCTGGCTCCGGGAACAACATTCTCCTGGTATAGGAAACGAGAGGAAGAATTCCGCAAGGTTTTTGCAGTGCACGAAAATACCTCTTCCTTAGTGTACTGCTGTAATGTTGAGGGGCTAATCGAATCCTTGGGCCTGCCATATAACGCATCAGAATGGAGGCTATTTATAGACTCGTCTAAACGAAGTTTGAAAGCAGTACTTCTCAACATTGGGAATAGGGTTGCATCAGTCCCTGTAGCACATTCCGTACAACTTACTGAGAGCTACGATAACATGAAAATTTTACTGGATGCTCTCGTATACGACCAACATAACTGGAGGATCTCTGGAGATTTGAAGGTAATACTATCATAAGTAAACTATTGCTATTGACTATGTTGTTTTTCCAAAGGTTATTTGAGAGCGTATAAGAACACTTAACTTCCCCACAGAAGTGATACAGTCCAATGCATAGATTTTTTTATCTGATAGAACAAATTCTCTAAATTCTTTAAATATTTTCATTTTTTTTCAATTGTGGCATTTGTATTGGGAATGCAAGGGGGATACACGAAATACCCATGTTTCCTCTGCAAATGGGATAGCCGAGCGGATGAGAAGCACTATGCACAGCGTGAATGGGCATCCAGAGAGAATTTTGAACCTGGGTCGCATAATGTCGTTTCAGTGCCCCTTGTACCACCAACAAAATTTTGCTCCCACCACTTCATATTAAGCTGGGCTTGATGAAAAATTTCATCAAATCAATGAATAAGGAGGGTTCAGCATTCCGATATCTCGAGAGTAAATTTCCTCATATATCTGATGCTAAACTAAATGCTGGGGTTTTTGATGGTCCTCAAATTCGAACTTTGATCAAGGATACTCAGTTCGAAAACGCAATGACTCCAACTGAGAAGAATGCCTGGCAGGCATTCAAATCAGTTGTCACTGATTTTCTTGGCAAGCGTAGAAGTCCAGAATACGAGTCCGTTGTCGAAAACTTGATGGAAGCTTTCAAAGCTCATGGGTCGCGCATGTCCATAAAAATGCACTTTTTGTGGTCCCACTTGGACTATTTTACTGAAAATTGCGGGGATTATAGTGAGGAACAGGGTGAACGATTTCACCAAGATATCAAAATAATGGAAGAGAGGTACCAGGGAAACTGGGATATCAATATGCTGGCGGACTATTGCTGGTGTTTGAAGCGAGACGTGCCCGAAGAAAAACACAGACGGAAAGCCAAAAAAACTTCATTCCTTCCTCAATAAACTTTTTTCCATATTCATTGTATGAATAAAAGTATTTATTCACACAATGTTTTCATTTTTCACGAGTGTTCTTATAATATTACTCGTATCTACAGTGTTTAAGCTAAAAAAATCAATAAATTTGGGGATAAAATTGGACTTATAATAAATGGTCAATAGAGAAAAAACCTGACCTGATTGAGGAAAACCAATGTCATTTTCGAATTGAGCATGGTCGAATTATATAATATGAGTTGAAAAAACCCTCACAGCAGACAAAAGAATTTCATATGCATACCAGTGTATTCTGTAGATTCGCATCCATTTTCATCCCTTACTCTCAAACTTGCTTTCTTAGTTTCATTTCTGTGCTTCCAAACTTCCTTCCAGAACAACTTTCTATTTTGTACAACCCCTTTCCTGTAGAAGCATTTCGTCACTTTGCCGGCGTGATATCTTTTCGCGTACGTGGGTGTAGATATGGAGAGTTTAACCTTTACCTCTCTTAATCCTTTTGGGGCTAGCCTGGAGTGAGCCACGGAGTCGCTGTTGGACCAATACCTTGGTAAATAGAGCTGTAAATATTTTGTATAAAATGAAAACCCATATGTTCGAGGTTTTTGTGACGATACAAAGTTGTTGATATAAGATTAGCACAAATATATTATTAGTTAGTTTATACAACGTTGATGTCTAGTGTGCGAGTTCTGTGTGTGCATAGCGTAATTGTAGAGCTACCTTACTGTATATATTCTCTTCTTTCCTGTAAAATTTCCTTGGATGCTATTCAGGGTCAAGATGTTTTCTTCAACCCTTTTCTGTACCCACCTCTGACGGGGAAGATGGGGGGAGAGCCTTATGCTTTTCTCTCCAGTTTTCTAGTACTGCTAGAATACTTAAAAAATTAACTAGTTTAATAACAGAAACCTCCCCGAGTAAACCGAAAGGTCTTTTGAGGCGTCTCCTTGTCCTTGTTTTTTTTATGCAGGAAGGAGAGGTCAAGGGCGAACGCCCGCAAAAGCGCCCCCCCCCCAATAGAAGAAAACCAATAACAAGGTTCAGGGTTTTTGAGATGCTTAGACACTGCGTTTGAAAGATTGGAAGTTATAGACGGGGGGAAAGCTGGATTGAGGAAGATTGTTCCAAAGTTGACCGGTTGAGTAGATAAAAGCTTGAAAATACCGATTAACCCTTGCGTTGGAGAGTTGGACAGAAAAGGAATGAGAAAATGTAGAAAGCCTGGTGCTGCGTTCTCTCCTTAGAGGAGGCATGCAGTTAGAGAGTTCAGAAGAGCAGTGTCCGTTATAATAGCGATAGTAAAGAGAGAGTGAGGCAACATTGCGGCGAAGAGAGAGGGATTGATGAGACGATTTTAAAGCCTCTGATTCCAACCGGTCAAGTAGAGCTGTGTTGGTTGAGCCACGCCATATATGAGAAGCGCACTCCATACAGGGTGAACAAGACCCCTGTATAGAGAGAGCAACTGAGGCGGATGAAGAAACTGCGGAGGCAGTACAGCACACCTAACTTCCTTGTGTAACTTCCTTGTGTAACTAATATAGATAGATAGTGACGTGTGGCTCAAATTCATTGTTAAATTGTAGGTCTCTGATTCTATCCTCTGACCCTTTTAGAGTCATTAACTCGAATCATAGTCTACTTAAATGTGTGATATATGTATCTGAATGTACTCTTTCACCTTGTATTTATTTTAAATTCTAAACTGTTTGCCATTTCATTCATAAGAAAAAAAGTAAACATTTAACCAAACAAGGAAGTAGCGTCCGTTATTGCCTATTTTATGTATCCTTAAATGTGAAAATTATGTTGGTTACGTATGGATTAATAAGCCCTACGCCCTTCTCAGATGCTTAAATACAGTTATCTGATGAGTTTTCTCATAATATAGAAAAAGTGGATAATTTATCATTGTGTGACGATAGTTATGAAGCTGTTCTTTAAATTATTTAAGTATTTTTTAAAAATTGGCAAAAAAATTATTTACATGAAAATTTAATTTTTTCAATGAACTTAATCTTGGCACATTCACGAATTTAACTCGTGTGTGTGTGTGTATATATATATATATATCCCCGCAAGGGGGTTCTAAGCTCGTGCTCTTGAGTGCTCTTTGTGCTCGTTTGTACGTGCTTGTTCCTGGAGGTTTCACGTGCGCCCTCCCGGCCCTAGCACCCAAGGATGATGGGGCTCGACCCTGCAGTCCTTGTCATCCTTGGTCTTTTTCCACTTCGACTGTCCCCTCCACCCTTTCTTTTTCCTCTGTCTTTCCTCTCACTTTTTCTTTGTTTTTCCGCCGAGATATGCCCTTTTAAATAGAGGCGAATCGGTTCTTCCCGAACTTAAAAAAAAAAAAAAATATATATATATATATATATATATATGTACTGGGTGATCCAGATAAATGGGACCCATAAAAAAAAGCCAAATATTGTTAATATTTAATTCCTTTCATAAAAACTATATATCATTCGAAAGAGTAGAGTTACAAGTTTATGAAATATTTATTTTTTTAAAATGACTCTTCAAATGTGCTCCATTAGTTGCCAAGCATTCCAGTGTTCTCGCTTGTAAGTTCTGCATCACTTTTGTAAGAGTGTGCGGTGGTATGGCCTGTATCTCATTTGTGATGGCGGCCTTCAATTCTTGCAAGGTCGTTGGGTTATTTCTGTAGACCCTACTCTTTAAATATCCCCAGAGATAATAATCTAAGGGAGAAAAATCCGGAGACCTTGCGGGCCATTCAACGTCTCCAAATCTTGAGATTAACTCGCCTGAAAACGTTTGACGCAAAACTGCCATGCAGTTCCTCGTGGTATGGCAGGTAGCTCCGTCTTGTTGGAACCAGTGGTTTTCTAGACAAAGATCTCTTAATTTAGGAATAAGGAAATCGGTCAACATTTTTTCGTAGCGATCACCATTTACAGTGACCGTGTTTCCGGTGGAATCCTCGAAAAAGTACGGCCCTATGATCTGAGATGCAGTAAGACCACACCAAACAGTTACACGCTGACTATGCAACGGGACTTCGGTAATATTCAATGGATTTTCTGTTGCCCAGAAACGACAATTTTGTTTGTTTACAGTTCCATTCAAGTGAAAATGGGCTTCGTCTGACATAATCAAAGTTGCTAGAAAATTGGTGGTGTCATTTACCTTCTGTTGGATCCATTTGACAGAATTGTCGTCTTCGTGCGAAATCTCCATCGTTTAGTTGTTGCACTGTTTGAATTTTATATGGAAAGAGCATTAAATTTTGCTTGAATATATGGTGTGGTGTTGTTCCATATTCAACTCCTAACAGCTGAGAAGCACGTCTGATGCTTATGTTAGGATTATCCTGTACAATTTCATGAGTTCTGTTAATGATCTCGTCTATCCTTGCTGTGCGCACTCTTCCAGTTGGTTTTCTTTTTCCAATGCTGCCAGTTAGGGAAAAATTTCTGACACACCGACGGATTACTTTCTTAGAAGGTGATTTTGACATCTGAAAATTTGTCTTGAAGATCTTTGAGCTGAAACTACACTTCTTCCATGCTCATAATATTGCTCAGTTATGAAACGCAGCTGTTCCACAGTCCATGCAGTCATGTTGAAGGGTTAGTTTTAACTAACACTTTTATTTTGTTTTGTGTCTTATCTTGTCTTGTATTGTCAAAACCTATACAATCCTGTACAAACTTGTAACTATCCTCTTTCGAATGATGCGTATGATTTTATAAAAGGACTTATACTTTAAGAGTTACAGGGGTTTCTTTTGAGTCCCATTTCTCTGGATCACCCTTTATATATAAAATTCAATGTTCCCTCTAAGGTGTGCACGTGTGCGCGCGCGCACGCGTTGTGAAACCCGCGCGCACAGCAAAATAAAATGCGCACAGGCTCAAGCGTATCATGAGTCACGACTGTTAATGAAGTAATTTCAAAAATATACAATTTTTTAATATCCATTTAATAGTACAGTAATGATCAAGCTATCACCTTATGGAAATAATATTTATTAAGTATTTAATATTTATATATATATTTAATTTTGAAGATAATAGCGCTCAGAAAAGTTTGCACAATTTTTCACCATGAATCTAAATGTATTCACAACGAAAATTTCTTGCGCAACCGACTACAAAAAATTAGAGGGAACACACACACACACACACACACACACACACACACACACACACACACACACACTATATATATATATATATATATATATAATATATATATATATATATATATAATATTAGACTGCTGTTTAAAATTAAACTGATAAAAGAGTCTTCAAAGATAGGAAAAGTGAGAGAATTCGAAAAGTTATAAAAGGAATGAGGATATGGTCTAAAAAAAGACATGCATTATTTATCATAAGGAAAGGATGATGGTGGCGGTGGTGGTATGATCGTGTGGAGAAGATGAATATAATAGCAAAATAGAATCGTGAGACTAGGGCGTGTGGTTGTGGTTGCATAATTGAGAGAATTAGAGGTGAGAAGATGTGAAGTTGGTGACTGCACAAATGAATAAGCGTGACATTGGTGTGGAGGCGGCAAAGGAATTAACCGGCAAGTAGAATAGAGTGGATGTAACGGTTTGTGAAGAGTGATAGGGATTGGAAACCTCGGTCTGCTTTGATGTTTGTTGATGGTAACGCTGTTTGGTTTTCATGAAAGGTTCAGAATTATATTCCAGTTAACGACATTCCCGATCCGAAAGCGAGAATTTGCCATTTTATCTGGTCTATCCTTAACTGAGGGTAATGAGAATGTCATTAAGCGGGAAAAGACCGGGTTTACACTGGGACGAGAGCGCTTATTCTTGTCTGCACTCGTATTATGTTCGAGTGTCGCGACCCCCACTTCGCTGTAAATGGAAAATGAAGTTTCTTAAATGTGATGTATATACATACGAGCACGTGTCTTTGAACTAAAACTGTTCAGATATAGCACTAATTCGTGGTTGGTAACAGAATTTTCTCTGGACGAAGTATTATTGTGTGATGATTACATACATGAATATTCAAATAGCAGAAATATTTTTACTTCCGTTTACACACACACACACACACACACACACACACATATATATATATATAGTCGTTAAATTTACATCATAGTTACTGTTATGTAGATCGACTTATCCTTAATATCGACTCAGATTTGGCACTGTTAAAAACGTATACCCTTATGTTGGCCTCGTGCCAAATGGTCTCTTGATTTCTGTCCCATCTTATGATATTCTTTTCTATTTATAGTGTCTTGGGGTAATTTTGGTTTGACATTTTTATTACATTGTTAGTTGGTGTATAATAAAAATATATATTTAGTTTTTTGGTAATCAAATATTTGATATGCAATTGTCGCATTAAACCCATTTGATAGGAAATAGTAATGCTGACTATCGTTACTTGCTTGGTTGAATAGTAACATAGGAGTACCTGTTCATATCGTCACAATGTCTGACGAAAGGCCAAACGTGATAGACTTTCTGAATTTCTTCTTTATAACTTTAACAAATTGTAGAAGTTTGCATATGTATTATTTAAAATGATTTTGTCGCAAGTTTTATTTTTAGGCGAGTGTTATCATTAGCTCTTTAGTAATGTATAATATATAAAGGATGCTTTTCATCCATTAATATATGCTGAACGAGCAATGTAATTAAAATGGGTAAAAATTTATTTTGTTTTTATGTTTTAATAAATAAATCCTTTATATTAAACACAGTTATCATTTTTTAATCTTTTTTTATTTATTTATTTTTTTATTTTTTTATATATCCAAGA
The DNA here is from genome assembly GCA_023014485.1 of Bathynomus jamesi. Classification (NCBI taxonomy): domain Eukaryota; kingdom Metazoa; phylum Arthropoda; class Malacostraca; order Isopoda; family Cirolanidae; genus Bathynomus; species Bathynomus jamesi. Next base: position 53,345 of record JAJOZX010003526.1, on the reverse strand, counting down.
GAGCAAATGTAGCTTGTATTTTATTTAGAAAAATAATTCCCGTCAATTTATTATGTTTTTCCACACAATTTAGCTGATATTACTTATGCCCCCACGTGTATATTTGGCCGTGCCCAGGTTTTACCACTTTTAATATTTTAATATTTATGGCAATTTCTTTGACTGAATAAGTAACAGTAATAATGGTCAAAGTTATAGTTTTTATCCTAATCATCTTGGCTTTGGTCTGTAAAGGTAACGGAACTCGTTCAAAGATCGTGCGTGAGGGTTGAAGTAAAAGTTTTGTAAACTTGAGTTTAGAAACACTTCAGAGGGGTATACCAATATGATCGACAGGATACAACATCGCGACGCTCTGGATAACCTAACTTAATCTATATAGGGCAACTAACGATGTAACCTAACTTCATTCACTTCATCTAACCCGCATTAAATGTCGTTAGCCTCCAAACGGTCCAATAACGTATAACGTATTTGCTTAATTCCCCGCTTAAATAAAATTTGCATTTATATTTTTTATACATTATAATATTTGCAGTATCATCAACATTGTTTTAATATTCGAAGGGGAAGAGGTTTACTGCATTTTACTTCAATTTCATCAGCTTAAAACATTCCTAAGTCAAAATGTAGCCAGTTGTCAAATGTGTAATCGGAAAAGCTGAAACGTCAGATTAGGTTAAAACGAAGAGAGTTTAATCTTTTGTAGGAAGGAAAGGGAGTCGTAGAAATTTGGACATAAATAAAGAAGTTGCTTATTAATTGATTTAAAAAAGTACAATTTTAAACGTGTTGTGATCAATGAAATGTTAGAAAATTCCAAGTGACTTTGAAATGTAAAATTAAAATTAAGAATCGGAGAAATTCGATTGTCTCGCTGGAGTTTTTAGGGTGGGAAGAATTAATTTAATTTTTAAGAGACTTCATTTTTTTTTTTTCTCCTTCACTGAATGAAGGTAGAAGTAAACCATCTTATGATGTTTCCATCGTTCGTTGGAAACCTTTAAAATACTTTAAACTTAAAAGGTACCATTCCAGTTATTGCACATTTTGAAAGTTTTTGTATTTGTAGTGAGAGTGCAAATTTTTGAAAGTTCAAGATGCGATTTTATTACATTTGAAAAGCTTACTATGGGTACACTATCCCCCCCCCCCTACTTTTTAAGTGTACATTTAGGAATCGGGTTATTTATTGTGTATTCTGAAAGCTTTTATCAATAGCGTAATTGCAATGTATGTGTATGGTCAGTTAGTTCATCTTAATATTAAGGCCTTCCAGTTTCTTCTCTCGTATTCACCATTCGCCATCAACCTCAGAGTTTTATTATTTCACTCTTATCCCTAATTAAGAACTTGCGTTTTCGGCGACAGTGATTCTTCCTTCACGTAGGGCATGCCTATTTATACAGTAGTTTTTATGAAATGTCATTCAGATATCTTTTGTAAACCATGAAAGAAATTTCTGTTTGAGGTATGTCAATACAGTCGGGGAAATTTTTAAAAGTTTTAATTCAATTTTAACTATTTTTGTGTGCGTGCGCGCTAGGCCTTTCTTTATGTATAATTTTTTTAAGATGAGGCAAATGATGTTCAGTTAAATACTTCAGAACTTGACTTTGTGCCATAATCCTGCCTTAGAATTGGTGCCCCTAATGGCCTTTTACCCATAAAACTGAAATATCTGGAGCGCGCTTAAAAGCGTCACTTGATGCCCGCAGAAATGTTCACTGCATTGATGGCCGCCTGCGCATCGAGTCGAGAAAACGAGAAAGATCTCCTGCTCTGCGTCAACCATCTCATCGACTTTGGAGCCAAGGCGGACGCCTGCGAGAGACATCGAATGACGCCATTGATGTTCGCCTGCAAAGAAGGGAGGGCGGACATCGTTGATAGACTTATCGAGGCCAAAGTGAACGTCAACAAACAGGATAATAAAGGGTACAAACAGGATAATAAAGGGTAACCATTTTTCTTAAGGACTCAACTTCTATTTTCAACTTTAACTTTATTCTTTGACATTCAAATTTTCTTATAATACTCATGAAATTTCGTTTCCCATTATCGGTGGAATTAGAACAACAATTGTAACTGAAAATACATAGTCCAATTGCGAAACAGGTGTGGATATATTACCTATAACCATGACTAAGATTGAGAGAGAAATTCGTAGTACCTTTCATAATAGTACCGTATGGGAGGTACAGTGTTTCGTTTTCCTACAGTTGGACCGCTTTGTGTTGGGCAGCCACAAAAGATTATGGAAAAATTGTGAGAAGGCTTTTAGAAGCTACTGCAGATCCCACGAAAACGAACCTTCACGGACAGAGACCAGCGGATATTGCATTAGCAGCTGGACATTCACAGGTAAAAGCTTTTATATGTAACTGTTCTCTAGAAAGCATATATTTTTTTTTTTTTTTACTACGTCAGTCGTGATAGCTCATTTCACTTGCGGGCCATAAAAGGAAGGAATATTTATAATACAGTATCTTCAGAATCCTCTTCATTAATATGTGGAGTACATTTCATTCGATTTCGTGCAGACTGCATGAGAGAGACCTGATGTAAGGTCATATGATGGAAGAAACCTGCAGCTTTACGTTGGAGCCAAACTTAATATGATCCAAATAATTAAGCCTAACATTTTGGAACAGTAAAAATAAATAATTTCTTTTATATATATAATATATATTTATTTTTTTCTCAAAATATGCAGATCACTAAAGTTGTGAATATACTATTTCCTGAGTGACTCCACTTTAAAAATTAATGTTTGTTTTCACCTTCTGTGCGGTGGATGCGTTTAATGTAAAATTGAACATTCATATGACAATTAATTTAAACGAGTATTGAGTGTAATGTGGTACTAATAAATAAAACTTGTTTGCAAGTTGGCTGACATTTTAGAGAGAGCAACTTTGAAGGATATCAACAGTGCTTGTGAGCCGACCTCGACTTCAGTGCCAATTGAACAGGCGGTGGTGCCAAAAGTAATTAAGTTGGAAAATACTCTCACGACGCATTGCGGAGAAATGGAAATGGTTTTGAGCGGCCTCGATTTGTCCGACTTGATTCCGGTGTTCCAAGCCAACAAGGTGATAGGGCTCAAGTTTTATAAGTACAGAGTTGGGGGGAAATACAGGGGGTTGGGGGCTTTGTATCTTTAGATTTCTGAAGAATTATAAATTTAATTAGCCATACAAGTGTAAGTTACAGATAGGGTAACTGAATTTTAAAATTGTTTTTACATGTGCTAAGATTAAGTATTTCTGTACTCTTAAACTACTAATGAAAAATCTTGCTGAAATAGTACATTTTTTTAATATATATACAGCCCCACTGTGTTAACCTATTACTATACTTTCAGATCTCAAATTTGAATGAAACTTGGTAACATTTTTTTAATGTAATAACGCGTAAAAACGAACTTAATAAGAAACGTGATTTATAAAAAAGGACCAGCAACCCCTCCCCCCCGTAATAACTTTCAGCGCAAATCTTATATTAATTCTGATTTTAATTTTTATTAAAGATAACCCTTGAATATTTCCTGCGTTTGTCTGAGGGCGACTTTGAGAAAATGGGTATAGAGGCAGTGGGCACACGTAAGAAACTCTTGGAATCAATTGCCCAAATTCACAAGCAGGAGTGGAAAACGACAAGCTTACCAAACCTCATGGGGTTTCCCTATATCACGTTAGTTAAAATTGTACCTTAAAAATAGATTTCCTCGTACTCTAAGTAAATATGATTTGTCAATCGTAGTTAGAATTGAAATGACAGGTTGTGTTTAACATACCCATTCAATATAGTTTGAATTTATTTATTTTAGTAATTTTTATCTTTATTAAGTTAATACGCAATTTTTCGTGAAATTTAAAAAATTAAGTCCGGAATTGAATTAAACAATTAATGTTGGTCATTCTTAAAAGCCTTCCTGACGCTGTTGCCATGGTTCGCAATATAAACAAACACCTCCGGTTCATCCACGCTTCCATTGGGCATCTCAGAGACCAAATTCAGGTAAGTGCATAGGAAATAATTTTGGGGCTTTTTAAAATTCTTTGCCTTAACATCTCGCCAAAACTGTTTTGACGGTTAAAATATAAACCTAGTTCATCTATACTCCGAGAAGTACGTGAAATTTTATGCATGTTTCCGCGTTGTATAAAGTCAAAATGAATTAAAAGTCGTAATAATATAGCAACCCCCTAAGTATGTAAATAGGGAACTTGGAAGAAACGAATAGGGAGATTGTGCATGCTACTTTTTTTTTATTAAAGGTGAACAAATTTCGCGATAACTTTCCCATTGTCATCGTCTAAACATTTTTACCAAAAGTATACTGCGAATTATGGCCGACTGCCGACTAGTCACCCTTCAAAAGTCGGCCGACTATAAAAACTCATTTTTACTTAGGTTTGCAGACAAAAGTATTTTAATTTCATGGCTGCTACACACTTATTAATTTCTATTTAAATATATCTGTAATGTATATGCAACTTAGAGCTCTTGGTATATGTTTTATATAAATTTAATGCAGGCCTGAATGGCGACATCAGTCATTTCACCATGATAGAATATTATTTATCCTTGTGTTGTTGATAAAATGCATTGTGTTCACCCTTGGTTGAAAAACCAGATCCAACGATATGAACTGGAGATCAAAGTCAGAGTCGGATACAAGTTTTTTGTACAAATATCTTGTAAAAATACTTGTATTTGTAGCTCATATCAGATGTAGTATTTCCCATTTGCAAAAATATATATATACTTGTAAGAGAACGGCTAATACATCTGAATTATTGGGTATGCGTAATTATCGACAAATGCAAGCCAAAAATGAGCAACCAATAAATACTACTATTTCATTTTTGAGTCTCCAGTTCACCTCGACATTACCACATACCTTAACGGTTGGGTCAATTTTCTTTTAGTGTAACATCATAGAAAATTGTGTGTAAATTATTTCAAAAAGAAACTTAAATAAAATGGGTTTGTTTTGTACTTTTAGTGATGATGATAATGATAAATTAGATATTTTGCAACTAAACCGATTACGAATAGTCGGCTGAATAGGCCGACTACCGACTATTTACCGACTAGTCGGTGCCTCTCTACTAATGATTAATGCTCCATTTTAGTTTTCGCATTTTCTGAAAGATTATACATTGCGCTTTTATACGAAGCATGACGTTTTTATTGGCTTAAAAATTTGGTTTACACTTTTTTTCAGTCACTTCAGTCGGCGTGTGCCTGTTAATTAATTAAGTATAATAATTTAATACCTGCGAATCGGGTGACCCGTTATTGCCACCCTTCTTGGCGGTTTTCTAGTTATTCTCTTGTAATCATTTGAATGCACACATTTTATTCGGGACAAAATGTGTATTCTTTTAACAAATGCAAATAAGACTGAAAATGTGCAAAAGAAAATAAGAACGTGTGATCGATCTATACATTTTTCTAAGATGAAATTTATAGTATTTATTAAGGAACATAGCGCTCATATATATTATAGGGCTTTGAAATTTCACATAAATGACCAGAAACTTTTCAGATAGCAGATAATTCCTGGAAACTTAATAGAAACGACTTTGAGTTTTAATATTTCATCAACTTCAGCATCTCGCTTCTTTGAGGTTACCAATGTTATGTTGACTAATTTCAGTTTGGTAAGACAGATGAAGCTAGCTTCACTCTAAATGAAACGAGTGTACAATACTTTTTGTCCATTTTCTATTCTTTCAAGCTAAAAAGAGAGTGCTTCTGAAATGTAACGAATGGAGCAAAAAAAAAAAATTTCCTTCACTGGCTATATTAATCCCATTGTGTACATTGTAGGAAATATATTCTTCCCCACACTGTGCTTTGGTTGTACATGTACAAAAAAAAAAATTGAAACGAGTGAACATTTAGGAACATACTGGGACAAAGTACGCTAAATTTTTGTCGTAGCTCAGTGGGATTTTTAATTTTCCAGAGCCCATACCTTATATCGCATTCAAATAATTCTTGTATTTTACATTTTGTGTAAAAATGACAAGAAGAAAAGTTTCGGCAAATTCCTACATTTTTATTTGCCCCGTTAAACCGTAGTTGAAATAAGTCCATTCTCAAAATCGGTATTCCTTGCTTCGCCAATTAGAAATTATCATCGCAATGTTGGACTAAGTAAAATTTGGTGGTATAAGATACAGATCATATTAGTAACATAATTATTTACAGTATATGTTTTGAAGTTAAAAAAAAAACCATTTAATTGAATGCCCCAGTAAGATGTATACACTAGGGTTTCTCCTTACATGCAGCTTTCTTCATCCCGGGAAATCCCGGGAATTCCCGAAAAAATTAAGCCAATTCCCAGGATCCCGGGAAATCCAGGAAATGGTTGTATATTTAAGAGAACGGTAATTTTTTTTTTATTGGTCAGTGATAAAATACCCTTTTAGAATTGGGATAACCAATTACTTATGCCTAGATGACCACTTTTGCATTGGTAATATTTGAATTGAGTTTACCAATCAGTGGTAGCTATTTATTATTTATTGAACATAATATTTATCATGCTATTCATCTGCAGGAGACAAATAAATAAAAGACTAAAATATTATATTCCTTTAATTATAATTAAGTGCATTTGCAAATAAAAAAAGAAAGAAAAAGACTTCATTCAAAAAATAATTTATACCTTTTATCTCAACATATTTTATCTTAAAATATTTGAGGGGTCGCTCGTCTTAAGGTACCTAAGCGCCACCACAGGCGAAAACATGTTTTTGATGGATATCACTATTTTCACCCTTCCTCTATCGCGTGGTTTGGGTCATGACCTTACGACACTAGAAGTATGGTTCAAAACCTTATGAAGCGAACTACTTTTTTCACCTCTATCGCCAGCCAAAAGTTCACCCAAAGTTCGGCATAATAAAAAAAATTTAAAAATGTATATAAAATATGAAAATCTCTTCCAAAAACTCCAACATCTTCATTAGCATACTTAGAACTCTAATTTAGCCAAAAATGAACGTTCTAGCTCAATTAATAACAGATACTATTGTGAGAATATTGCTGAACTTTGGAGGCGATTTCTGACGAATTTTAATTTTGGCGCTTAGGTACCTTAAGACGCGGGACCCCTCATTTAGCCACTACAAAAAAATAAAAATAAAATAAACCTCATTAGAAAAAATAATTTCATCCTTTTATCTTAAAATATTTAAAGACCCAATTAACATTTTTAAAATAGCTTCTTAAACATAAACAATCGATACTTTATCACTAAGACGAGTTCTCAACTTGGTGATAAATAAACCTGATGCAGAAAAGGCTCTTTCTGATTCAACAGAGGTGGCGGAATAGTTTTCAGTGCATCATATAAATTCATGATGTTTGAAGTTCTGTTCCCTATTGTCTCGAATAACTGTAGTTCTTGCTTCAAATGCTTGATTAAACTGAGCAATATGAGTTGCCTGCGATCGCTAGATAATATACTGAGACTCGGTTCCTTTTATTATACGCAGCGCTAGCGACATTCCTTCGGCCAGTTTTTGGCATACGGGCCCACTTTTAGATTGCTCTAAGTTGCTAATGCTAGTAGGTGTTCATTTAAGAAAGCAGAAAAGTGGAATAAAATGTGGTAAGTATTATGCAGTTTTCTTTAATTCTACCCAAGAGCCTTCTAATAACAAAAGGGAAAAAAAATAAATCAATAAAAAATAAATTAAATCATTTTAAAATTCCGGGATTTCCCGGGATTTTCAAATACAATAAAAACAGCCGGGATCCCGGGAAAGAAACCCTAGTATACACACTTTCGTACGCTACCATTCAGAGGTATGTTATCTTTGTGTTTAGACGCGTTTTATTCGATAGCCCGCAAATGGCGATACGTACTTTGCAACTCCAACAGCATACCGTTGACGCCATTATCTTAAGTGTGTGGCCAAAATGGCGGTCGTGATTGTTCTTTGATCACTGCAAGCGAATACTGAAGTACTGGCAATATAAGAATTTTGGAGAGGGGCAACATGCCTGGATCACCACCACAAACCTGCCTCTCAATCGCACGATTGAAGAATTCATTCAAGGCCCAAAGCACCGTGCAAAGTGTGTGTAAAAGCACTTTACATGTTCTCGTTTGTTTGGGACAAGTAAATTAAATGTTCACCTAATCGTGTCAGGGTGCAAATTTGAAACCATACCATTCGCATCTCTTACAGGCATTAAATGAAAATAAGCCAAAATGAAGGCTTAAAATCTGCGAGTAATTTTTTAACCCAGCGAATCAAAATCTAACATTGGTCGATGTGTGTGGTCAGATGAAACGTGTTTTAACCTGGATTCAATTAAGAATAAAAATAATTGTATGTAATGAGCTACTGAACTTCCATTTTCATGTGGAAAAGGATGTAACCTTGCCAGGGGTCACAGTGAATTGATGTCTCCCAGCTGTCTTATCAAGCCATTCTTGACCAGTACCTCAATCTTCTGATTAGTAACATTGTGCCCACCACTGACAATCGGCACATTATGATGTACGGTCGTTTTTGGATGACCACTTTCCTGGTTGGTGAATTTTTTTGTGGGTGGGTGAGGGAGGATTTGCATCGCCATTCTTTGGAAACATATCGCTTTGTTGTCAGACGCTGCCAGTGTCTGCAGCGATGGTGGACATTTTAAACACCTACTAGTGTGTCACGTAGCATTCAGCGTTTGTTATTGCGTTTTAGGATGTCGCCATACGCTGGTTTTAGATTGAAACACGTGAAAACACACTGAGTCTTTGTACGATTGCGAACGAAAATGTGTACATTAGGGTGGAGTGAAATTTTTTTTTTTTTAATTTCAAAATGCTTGGGGTCGGGAAAGTTGCGTATTTGTGAAACGTACTATGTGAAATTTTTGTAATCGTACGGCTATAATTAAATTGTGCACACTGAACTCTGTTTTTAAAAATTGGCAAAATTACTAAAAAAATTTTTTTTTTTTTTTTACACGTAGTGTGTGAAATTTTTGTGATTTAATTTAAAAAACTGAAAATAAAAATGGCGAAATTGTAGTAATTTTGCCAATTTTTAAAAACTGAGTTCAGTGTGCACAATTTAATTATAGCCGTACGATTACAAAAATTTCACATAGTACATTTCGCATAAATACGCAACTTTCCCGACCCCAAGCATTTTGAAATTAAAAAAAATATTTTTCACTCCACCCTAGTGTACATATATCTCTTGGATTTCACTATCTTTAGGTAAGAGTTTAACCATGACTTAGTTTTCAAACAAAATTATTTAATGTGTAAGCTAGTGCTCGATTTGTTTTGTTTGCTTTCTCAGGAGAATGTCTAGTTCGTGTAGTTTCTTATGCCTTTATTCAACTTTCAATCTATCAGATACGTCGCATTTATGCCTTTTATTGTACCGTTTCAGTTTATATATATTTAAAGTACATACTGTTTAAATGTTAATTAAAAAAAGGCGTACATAATTTTAACTTTTTAATGTAGGTGACTTCTGTAAGCAAAATTAAAGCTTTAGTACAACAGCGATTTTTCGCTTGAAGATTATGCGATACGAGAAAACTCGTTAATATGCGGTGTCATAGGCCCACTGAAGATATATAGTAACCCTTTTATTTTACCACTTAAATAGCATTGTTACCAGGTTGTCAGGAAAACGCTAAACTATCCGATTGTCCCGGCACAGAATTTTAAAATGAATACGCCGCGGTTCAAAGTAGTTTGTTAGTAGGATGTGATATTTGTAAATTCCAAAACGTTACTATTAACTCCTCACACTAATTCCAGTCTAGTTTCCGACTGTTCAGTTTTCACTAATATTCAATAAGGAATGAAAACATATCACTAAATTAACTTAAATGTAATAGAACAAATATACAGTTACAAAATAAGGACTGAAGTAATCATCATCAAACACACACAAGAAACCCTAAACACCAAGATGAATAAAAAACTATTGCAGCTAAGACCAAGAGAAGCTGCCTGAGCGAGTCGAGTCCAGGTATCCGCGAGGCAAGGCGAGCTGAACTACTGCCACTAGTACTACTATCCGCAGTTCACCAAATGAATTTTAAAGTGGTTCCACAATTCAAGCCAGCCCCAGATCAGTCGCCTGTAGATTATTTATTATTATTATTATTATTAATTATTATTAATTATTATTAATTATTATTAAAGTTTAATTGATGATCAAAATATAGATATACAAAATTCAAAAAAAATGTTTGAAGAAATACAATGGGGGGTACTTTTAATGAATCGACCTTGCCCCATTTTTAACAAACAAATTTGTTGGTTAAATAAACATCCCCTGTTGTACCCCCGGTTTAAAAATATCCATTGAACGGATAAATTATAAAGTGTGAAGGAAGATTTACTTCCAAAAGAAATATACACTCAAATATCGAAACAAACTTTTGTCATGATAATTTGCTTTTGCTTTGGTATTAATAAGTGTAAATTCCACGAACATAAGGGTGACCCCAAACATTAACTCGATTAACAGTGATAAATAAAAAACGGACGGAACCCTTAATACCTAAAAACTAAATATAATATAATATAACATAACGAACACATTACATACGCAATAAAAATGCTTTTAACGAATTTTTTTACTGAAGTCTGAGCTCATGTCGCTTCTAGTATCCCATCCAAGTCATTGCCGAGGACTTTCCCGAAAACATTTTCTTTGTCACGTATTACGACACACGACTGTTACTAAGTATATCGTAGTAAAACTGCTGAAGAATGCAAAATGTGCTCTCGATGTAATTCCAAACAGAATTTATGGGGAATGCACGAATTTAATTGCGCCCCACCTCGCAAAGCTCATTAATCTCTCCATTCAGAGTGGTATCTTCCCAAACGGCTTTAAAAAGGTTAGAATAGAATATCCCCTATATTTAAATCAGTGATAAATCTTCCCCCTAAACCTACAAACCCATTTCCGTCCTCCCAAATATCGGGAGGAAGGAAACATCACAAAAACCTCGCTACTGACTGGATAATCGCTATTATGAGAATAACTTTACACAGTTTCCCAAACGATAAAAAAACCTCAATTATTCTGTTTCAGCTAAATACTCGTAATGCCTTTGACACAGTGTTTCATGACATGCCCCCATTAAAACGTTCCAACATTGCTGCTGTAGTAGTAGTAGTTTGTTCCTTTTTTTTTTCTGGGGTCAAAACGTACGCAGGCCCTTTAAGTTTAATTGCAGGGAAAGAGTAATGAAGGCCGAGTATTAGTAGTTAAATGTAGTGTTTTTTCACTGTCCGTTAAATTATCCTAACACTATTCGCTGGCCTTTCTCGTAAGGCAAGTTTGTTTTAACCCTTTACTGCCTAAATATTTTGTAGGGTTAAGTAATGAATGCGTGTATTCGAAAGGTTAGAAATTTGTCCTTTTCGGCAGTAAAGGGTTAAGTATTAGTTGGTGAAATATTGTAATATTTTCAACTTCGCCATTCAATGTTCATTAATCACGTTGGATGATGATTCCTGTGACTAAGAAATTCTACCGCAAAATTTTGCGACTTTATTGCGGATGTCTAGAAAGTAATTTCCACAGAATGAATTGTAGAATTATAAAACTAACTTACTTAAAAACATTGCCATGATCACAATTTCACATTCTTAATTTAATTCAGTTCTAAATGTTTTAGTAATTAAATGGAACAGCTTTATTTTTTTAGTGTCTTTTCTCTTCAAAAGGCCACCCCTCGTATTCTTCAGTTGGGTCAAGAGAAACACACAGTATCGACACTCTCTACTTCTTTCTCAGTTTCGTTGAAAAATCTCTCTCATCTCGGAGATGAAGTGAAATTCTTCAAAGCGCACCTCGACCAGGTGAGAGAATTAATTTCTCGTATTCTGTTTTTAGGATTATGTTCCAACGCTTGATTTTTAAAGGATGAGCGTTTTTCTTTAAACGCTTAATTGTTGAAAGATAATTTCATCATTGGAGACCCATTTTACCTGGGATGGGCGCAACTGCCGAGGCTTGAACTCCAGACCAAAAAAAAACCAATCCATTCACATACGTGCTACCAAAGTTTATGCTGGCTTCCTTCCAGCAAAGCAAATTTCAGTTTGGGAATTCATTTGAGCTACGTGATTCTTAATGTTATATAGCATGCTGCTATTTATAAACATAAGCATAGCGTTAAAAAAACTTCAGAAACACACTTATAACGAGTTTTCACCAAATTTTCCGGATTAAAGTAATTTACACCCATTTACGTCACGTCTTCCTTTAAGGCTTGACTGAAGTACAATACAGTAATCTCATTTGTCAGTCGTGAACTTCGTCTTGACCCCTCTGATATTGTTTCTACTTTTGGATATTGCCGATAAGTTTACTGTTGAATAGTACTGAATTTTATATACATGCGTTTATATTCACATTGCTAAGTTAAGTAACTGAATATTAGTGGTTTTTAGCGATTTAGAAGTTTTCATAGCATGCCGGCTTAATTTAATTTAAACTTGGGATTGTTATAAACGTTAACTACTATAACTTAAGCGATGCCGTCGCAAAAAGCGTCGTGTGCTAGGTGTGTGGTTAATCGGTGGTATAAGGATTTTAAAGATTACAACGGCGATCCTGTGGCGATTACCGAGAGATCGGTTTGTTTCTTTTGTGAGTTAAGCGAAGAGATAGTTGATTTAAAACGTAGTGTACGCGAGGTGACTGAAAGACTTGCAACGCTTGATGAGGGCAGGGGTAGGCTTACAGTTGACGAAGGCCGAACCTACATGTATACTAACGTTGAAGACGTTAGTAAGTTGAAGGGTGAGTTTAGGAACCTAGTTTCTAGTATATGTAGATAGCTTATCGGGAAGGTTAGACAGAGTTGAGGACGTGGTTAAGGTTGGTCCGGGATTAGTAGACGGGGATGGATTTAGAGTAGTTAAGGGTGGAGCTAGGCCACGTACGTTAGGTGATAAGAATACCCCCCCTATCGAGGTTTCGAACCCTTTTGCCCAGTTGGATAGGGATGTGAACGAGGGGGAAACTATTTTAATTGGGGACTCCTTAATGCGTCATATGAATAAGGAGTTCGTTGAATGGAATCCAACCAAGAGGAGAAGGGTCTGTCTACCGGGGGCCAGGGTTGACAGAATTAGAGACGAAGTAGATAGGATTGATGTTGCCTCCCGTCACTCGATGTTAGTGACGATGGTAGGGGGCAACGACTCGTATAGGCCCGATACGAGAGTGCCTGACCTTTTGGAGAGATATAGGGGGTTAATTAGGTCCCTGAAGGCAAGGTAAGATAGGTCTTTACTCTTTAGTTCTAGGTATTACCCCTAGGCACGGTTTAAATTTTAGGATTACGTCAAAAACAATATTTTTGAACACTAAACTAGAAGAGATTTGTGCTCAGGAAAATGTACCCTTCGTAAAGCTGTGGTCAGAATTCAGTGATCCGAGCCTTTCTATAAAAGATGGGGGGTGCATTTCAATGAAATAGGGAATACTAGGCTAGGTAGGTTAATCGATGAGAACGTTCGAAAGCTCTATAGGTCGAAGCCCTCTTTTAAACGTTGTGGGTCCGGGAAACGCTGGCCCAATGTGACAAATAGTTTAAAACGCCGATCCGTGGTAAAAAATAATTTAAACGTCTTTTATTGTAACGCGCGTAGTATTAGAAATATATTGAACAAATTTAAGGCGATAATTTATTCCGGGAACTACGATATAGTTGCTATAACCGAAACGTGGTTAAATACCGTGACTCGGGACTTGTTGGGAGAACTTGATATAGCGGGTTTTAAACTCTTTACTAATGATAGGTTACATAGGATTGGTGGCGACGTTTTGTCGCACGTTCGTAATTCTCATTGTCTCAGTTGCTCGGAGACACTAGCACCGGACTTTATTAATAATCGGGATAGTAAAGTTGTCGGAGACTTTAACTGCTCTAACGTTAATTACGAGACTTACTGGTAACGATGAGGGTTTGAGATTGATTGAGTTCATGGAAGATAATTTTTTACGACAGATGGTTACCGAACCAACGCGCGGTGACAATATTTTAGACGTGGTGATGACGAACGACGAAAATATAGTCGAAGGTTTAGGAAGTAGGTGAGAGTTTGGGATGTAGTGATCACCAAATTATTAGGTTTAAGCTATTGATAGAAAACAGTAAGGATAGTAACGTAACAGAAGTCTCTGATTTTCGTAGGGCTAATTTTGATAGTTTTGCGGACAGGATGAGAGTAGTGGACTGGGATAATTTATCTCTGGGTAATGACGCAAATTTTCATTGGGAGGCGTTTAAAGAAAGTTTTTTTGAATATCGAAAGGGAGTTTATTCCTCGTAGGCCCAAGCGCGCTAGAAATCATGGTAGGCCCAAGTGGTGGGCTAGGGAAATAGGTGAGTTCATAAACGAGCGTAACAGAGCGTATAGACTTAATAAGCACAATGGCACGGTAGCTAACTTTAATAGATATATCGAGCTTAGACGTCAGGTTAAAAGATTTGTTAGGAATGCTAAGTGTAATTTTGAGATACTTTTAGCTGCGGATAGTAAACATAATCCAAAAACGTTTTTTGACTACGTCAATAATCGTAAGCTGATAAAAGATAACATAGGCCTTCTAGTGGACGCTAGCGGCGCTTTGGCTTCCCACGCTCAGGCGATGGCGGATATTTTTAATAACTTTTTTGCGACAGTTTTTTACCGTAGAAGACGTAAATAATATCCCCAACGTGGACGATATCGTTCCATTTAGTAGCGGGACTATTTTGAATGAAATAATTGTTTATGAGGGTGAGATTGCGTATTATATAGATAAGCTAAAAGTTAGCAAGGCTCCAGGCCCTGACGCGCTTTATCCTAGACATTTGAAAGACGTTATGGTAGGCCCATTAACAAAAAATTTTAATATCACTGGAAGCGGGAATTATTCCTGTAGACTTCAAATTAGCTAATGTTACGCCCATTTTTAAAAAAGGCGACCGCACACTAGCGAGCAATTATAGGCCCATTAGCTTAACGTCAATTGTCGGTAAACTTTTGGAATCCATAGTTAGGGATCGTATCATCGATCACTTAGAAAGTCGCGATTTGATCAATAGTAGTCAGCGTGGGTTTCGATGCCATAAATCTTGTTTAACTAATTTGTTAGAGTTTTATAATGAAATAGCGCGCGAATACGATAGGCATAGAGCGGCCGACGTTATTTATTTAGACTTTAAAAAAGCGTTCGATACAGTTCCGCATAGAAGATTAATTGCGAAGGTTAAGGCGCACGGTATACGCGGTCAGGTAGCTAACTGGTTAGAGGAATGGCTTCGTGCCAGGAAACAGAGGGTCGTCGTTAATGGTAGGGAATCAGGGTGGTTGGATGTAGGTAATGGTGTCCCTTAGGGTTCAGTGTTAGGCCCATTGCTATTCGTAATCTATGTTAACGACATAGATGTAGGCTTGACCAGTAACGTGTCAAAATTCGCGGACGATACTAAAATAGGCGGTAAAGTTCTTAACGTGGATGATAGAAATAGGCTTATGAAGTGGACGGATAAGTGGCAGATGCTATTTAACATAGACAAATGTTAAGTTTTGCATATAGGTTCTCGTAACAATAATTACACGTACACGATGGACGATAGACAGTTAGCGAGCGTTGACGAGGAAGTAGATTTAGGCGTACGCGTATCTAAGGATTTAAAAGTTAGGAACCAGTGACTGGAGTCTTGCGCAAAAGTTAATAGGATGTTAGGCTTCATAGCACGTAATTTGGAATTTAAATCGAAGAATATTATATTGCCCCTTTACAAGTCTAGTCAGGCCTCAGAGTATGCCGTTCAGTTTTGGTGCCCGTATTTGCGTGAGGATATTGATAGGTTGGAGAGGGTTCAGCGACGCACCACGAAATTAATTCCATCACTACGCAGCAAGTCTTATGAAGATAGGATTAAAGAGTTAGACTTGCATTCACTCGAAACTAGGAGATTAAGGTGGGAGCTTATTGAATTTTTCAAAATTGTTAATAAAATCGATAACGTAAATTTTGACATTGTTCATTTTCAATAATAGCAATACTCGTAATAACGGATTTAAATTACGTGGTAGACGTTTCATTACTAACATCGCTAAAAACTTTTTTACGTTTAAAGTAATTGATAAATGGAATAATCTTCCGCGTCCGTCGTGAACTCTACCAGCGTTATGTTTAAAAACCGTTTAGATAGGCATTTTAAGAATATTAACGTCGTTTAAAATAATAAAACAATTAGCAACTGGAGCTCTTGGGGTAATGGTCAAGGATGAGTCTGTTGACGATTAATGCCAGCGTGTGATAATTTAGGGTGTGTCACTTTTAGTAAAGTCAACAATTCAAAAACTACTAATGCTCAAATGATGTCACATTATCTAGCAAACTTAGAAATATCTTTATTGTTGTTTAAAAAAGTCATTTGACCATAAAGGTTTGAAATATAACCTAAATATGACTGTAGCATCGTATATCAATGTGCCATTGATATGTGTGGTCAACTTTCGTTATTTTTGGTGTGCAGTATGGTTTCTAAGTTTCACATAGTCACAAATGCTGGAGTTTTGATCGTGAATGCGTGTTTTCCCTCCTTTTTGACAATTTTGATTACTTCGTAATGTAAATATTGTGTAATTCAAATTATTCGAAATGTTATGTGTGACCCAAACTTTTTGTATATTTTGATATGATAGATATATGAAATTGTCATTACTTTGAATAATTAAGTCTTGTACCTATAACAACACAACCTTTTATCTGACCTTATAGGAAGATATTAAGAATTTCAATTAACTTAATTTTATATAATCATAATCAGTAGGCCTATCCAAATTTCAATGACATTTCTTTTGTTCACAGATTCACAGGATGAGTCAGAAAGAAATCAGAACCCGAAGCAAATCAAGTTGTCACCTAAATTATTTGGTGGGGACTGGGAGGGAACTTCCCCCTGCTGAGCTGCCCACAGCCAGAGATCTGCTGAGGTATGGTTTGTTGAGGAGAGAGATGAGTGAGGAAGGCAGGAGGAATTACCCAGTTAATGACCTGATTAACAACGGCATTGTTCCAGGGCTACTGGCTCAGTGGAGAAAGGCCAACGCTCTATTCACAGGACCTGTAATTAACACTGAGGTCAGGATCAGGGCTAAAGTGAAGGCATTGTGGGATGAGGCAGTGAAGGGGTCCATTGGCAATGTGAAGCTAGAGGTCAAAGATAGGTTCATGATGAAACTGGACAAATTGGTGGACATCCTGCCCTGTCACTGTGGGATCAAGAGCTGCAGTGAGCTTGGGTGCAACCCTGTCTGCAACAGTGAGGTTCACATTGACTGCAGCTGCAAGAGCGAACAGAAGATACCAGTGCAGGAGCTTGCCTTCATTAAAGGTCAGAGAGAAAAGGTGGGCAGTGTTGGGGCGCACCAGATGGGTCTAGCTGATCACCCTGAGACCAGGAGCAGAGGAGTCGGCTAAGAAAGAAGAAGAGTTGAGGGAGGAGTCACTGCTGGAGATGGAGTTGGAGGAGACTGGAGATAAACTGGAGGAGGCAGGGAGGAGAGAGGAGGACGAAGACTTTATACCAGAGGCTGCGACAACTTCCTTGCCTGTGGCTAAGAAGAAGAAATACAACACTAAAGATATCACCAACATAGCTCTGGCTAGCTTAAGACATCACACTGGGCTGAGAGAGAGTGCAGAGATTGCCACTGCTGCCTGGATTGATGCTGGTCTTATCACAGAGTTTGACACAGCACTGTTGATTGACCAAAACAAGGTGAGGAGGGCTCAGGAGAGACTGAGTAAGGAGCTGGTTAAGAAGTTTGATGAAGAGATTAGGGAAAATGGCATCACCTGTATCTTCTTTGATGGGAAAAGAGATGACACCAAAGTGATGATGGAAGCTGAGGGCAGTGACAGGCAGTTTCCTGGCCTCATTAAGGAAGAACACTGCACAGTGTGCAATGAACCAGGTGGGAAATATTTGTGGCATTTTGTACCAGAGGAAGCTGCAGAGGAGAGAAGTCATGCTGAGGTCATTGCTGATCATCTGGTGAACTGGCTAAGAGAGAGAGGAGCAAACCAGACCCTTTTGGCCATAGGAGGTGACAGTACTAATGTGAATACTGGTTGGGAGGGAGGAGTAATGCGTTATGTGGAGGCCAAGCTTAGCAGGAAGTTGGTGTGGATTGTCTGTGATTTGCACACTGGGGAGCTGAGTCTCAGACACCTGGTGACTGCACTGGATGACAAGACATTGAGCAACAACAAGTGGTCTGGGCACTGCCACTGAGCTGGAGATCAACCCAAACTTCACGAGGATCACTGTTGGTCCTCCTCTACCCCGTCTCAGTCAGGAGGTAGTCAAGGACCTCAGCACAGACCAATCATATGGCTACAGAATCATCACTGCCATCAGATCGGGAGAGGTACCTCAGAGTCTAGCTCTCCTGGAGATTGGGCCAGTCTGTCACAGTAGGTGGCTCACCACGGCTCTAAGGTTCTGCAGATTGTGGATTTCCAAACATGGGCTGAAGGGTAGGAACCTGAAGAATCTGAGGATAATTGTGGAATTCATAGTGGGAGTCTACATGCCAAACTGGTTCAACATCAAGTTCAATCACAGCTGGGTGGAGGGTCTCAGGCATGTACTGTAACGGCTGGAGCTTCTCAGAAGTCAGAAAGAGGTGGTGATAGGAATAGTGATGCCTACAGTGAAGAGATCAGCCTGGTATGCGCACACTGAGGCTGTGCTCCATGCCATGCTGTGCAGTGAGGTGGAGGAGGAGAGGAGGGAGGCAGTGAAGAGGATATTGGAAATCAGAGGTGAAGGAGATGAGGACACACAGGTAGGAGACTGCAGTGTCAGACCCAGGAAGACTCCTAACATCAACCCAGATGCCACCAAACTCTCGGAGCTTATTGACTGGAACTCTGGCGTGACTGAGCCTCCTCTCACCTGCTCCCTCACCACTGCTGTAATCAAGGAGTTTCTGGATAGACCAATGGAAGTTCCTGCATGACCCTCACACACACAGTCAGTAGAGGTGTGTGAGGATGACAACTGAAACAGCACATGTTTACTCACAAGAGAGGAGGGAGGCGTACATCAGTGGCCAGGTGGCCAGTAGGGAGCTCATGTTCAGGAACAAGAGCAAGGCAGACACGGCATCCTTGGCAAAGTTCAAGGAACCTATTTATGTATATTTCTAAGTTTTAATATTGAAATACAATCAAAATGTCTTTAATTGTATGAAATGTATGTAAAATGTAGTTATATACAATACGAAAAATCAGCAATTTTTGCAAGAATTTTTTTTAAACTTCAACTTCAACTTCAAATACAAGTAGCTAGAAGTGGTCAAATCTGGATTTTAAAGCCATATTTCGATTTAGCACATAAAAATGCATCATTTGGTCACTAGTAGTCTTTGAAAATCTAAAGATTTCACTTTGCTCCCCAAAATTGACACACCCTAGTGTGATATGCCAGCAATAAAATTATTAAAAAAAAAAAAATTAGACTAACACGAACTTAGATGTAGCTCGTAGCGTAAACTAACCCACTTTTTTGTTATACTCTTCATACTTTTTTTCTTTTCTTATCCTCTCTTTACTTGTATGTCTGTAGTTTGCATGGTTTGTAAGCGTTCTTATTTTAGTTCTTTTCAGCTTTCACCCCTTTCCTATTCTCTCCGACTATTTTTCCGACTTGTCGGCAGTGGTTGGCGGATGATGATGGTGAGTCTTTCTCTCTCTTTTTCTGAATGAATGTTAACCCACGAATGATAGGTTTTGCTACTTACTTAACCCCTTATTCTCTTCTTTTAACCCTCTACTCTTTTCTTTCTCTCGGGCTAACCTTAGAGTGGATCTTAGGGTCTTTGTTAGCCCTTAGCTTCTCTAGATGTCCGAATATTTGCTTGAAATGCTTTGGTCTTCATGGAAAATAATTCTAGAAACCAGAAATTTTTTCTACTCCCGCCAAATAAATTTTGGGGGAAGGGGTAGTACTGGATCCCACTTGCCCATTCCTAACTTTTGAACTCCTCGAATTAAATTTATGAAGTTTTATACACATACGTATTGTCACGAGCAAGAATCAGGTCCTTGCATCAAAGGTCAAGGTCACAGATATAAGTCGAAGGTCAAATGGAGTTTTTTCGTGTCTGCGCCATAACGTTTTAACCACTCAACATAAATTGAAACTTCATACACAAGTGGATCATTACAAGGCTATGTATTGCGAGCAAGAATCAGGTCCTTGTATCAAAAGTCAAGGTCACAAATATATATCGTATATACAGGGTGCGGCATAAGTCGCTTTACCAAGAATAATGAAATCACCTTGCGAAGAATAATATTTATTATTTATTACAGAAATCGTTCAGTGTCCTCCATCAAGTTCAATACACACGTTACATCTTTGAACCACTGAACAACAAATAGCACAACAGTTCTTTGTTATTATTCACCGTCTCGAACTCTTGGCGTATCAGTCTTCATGTGATCGAAGTTCCGAGGTTTCTGGCCGTAGACTCTATCTTTCATCATACCCCACATTGAATAATCAATGTGATGTGATTATTCAATGTGGGGTATAATCAAAGATAGAGTCTACGACCAGAAACCGTGGGACTTCGATCACATGAAGAGTTCGAGATGTTGAATAATAACAAAGAACTGTTGTGCTATTTGTTGTTCAGTGGTTCAAAGATGTAACGTGTGTATTGAACATGATGGAGGACACTGAACAATTTCTGTAATAAATAATAGATATTTTTCTTCGCAAGGTGATTTCATTGTTCTCGGTAAAGAGACTTATGCCGCACCCTCTGTGTGTGTGTGGTGTGTGTGTGTGTGTGTGTGCGCGCGCGCGCGCGCGCGCGCGCGCGCGCGTGCCCCATTCTGACAGTTTTTGTCTAAAACTCAAACCACGTTCATGATGCTACTATTAATCTCCAGTGATGTTTGTGTTCATGTTAGAACCGAAATTAAGAGTAATTAGCTCCGAATGTCGTTCCCGTCGCTTTATTCCAGTAAATCAAAGTTTTTATGAAAACTATATAAGAAATAACGGGTCAAGTAAAGATAAGCACCCCAGCCTTCTTTAATTAGCCTTATAAGGCTAACTAACGAAAATTTCACGACCTAACCTAATCGTCAAGGGCGTACAGTTGACTTAACGATTGGTTAGGTTAGGTCGTGATATTTTCGTTAGGCTAATTAAAGAAGGCTCGGGGTGCTTATCTTTACTTGATCCGAAATAACTACTATGAATTGAACACCAGAAATAAATAAATTAGAATGGTTCCCCTTTAACTTGACTCTGCTTCATTCGGTTCACCAAACAGGAAACGTCATTATGAGTTAGATTATTTCAAGCTTGTAGCTAACTTTGGCTTGGCACCACGTAATCATTGTGTAACCGTGAAAACTTCTTTTTCACATCAGGTGAGCAGCAATGCTGAATTTTCGTCAGCAGACACGATCGTTCTTAAACAAGACGACGGTCGTCAATGGCAACGTAGTCTGTTAGCGTCTCTCGTCGCTACCACATCAGTTGCCACGATCCTCTACTTCTGCAGACCAAGGATCTTCACGTGGCTCTTCTCCATGTCGCCTTACCCTCAGAGATCGGTCTTCTTAGACGTTCCTTGAATTGAGAGAAGTCTTCCCTACAACTTTTTCCATTTAATTTTCTTAGAATAAGAGCCTTTTTTCCTCTTTTTAGTGTCATTAAATTTGGTCACGAACGGAGCTAACTTAATCCTTGTTTTGTTGATAAAAAGCTATTCTTTTTTACTTGATAGATCTGTTTTCTTTCAGTATATTGTATGCAGTTGTATATATTGTATAGCCGTTATATATATGTATATTTATTAGGAACTATTATTTTTCAGATAAGTATTTTTAATTTCATTACAATGAAACTAAGTAAGTTGTGAAATGGACAGCACAAATTTATTTATTTTTTTTTTCCATTGTTGATATTGAAAATATATGTATATAATTGTACATGTAGAAGTTCTGCGAAGGTTTTGTTAATGTTCACTAGTCTGACCCTTTAAAGCATAAATATTAAAAAAAAAAAAAAAAATTTCACGATCTATCTTTCCAGTACGCCTTTTTTCAATAACTTTTCAAACCGTGTGTGTGTCGTTTAAAGTCATAAAAAGTAATGAGCGCAGTCGGCGGTAATAGAATGGTGGTTGGTTTGTAACGGGCTTGAATTGGGGTCCGACTCTCGTGGCCCATGAGCCCCGCATGAATATTACAACGACGGTCCACAACTTTCTTCCTCCACTCTTTTAAATTTAAATTCTCGTTTTAAAATTGTTGCTTTATAAGTTCATGTAGATTGTAGAGTATGAATTTTCATTTTATATGAAATATATTAAAGTTTATGGTATTTAAAATGGAAAAATAGTTTAGAACTTTTAGAATTAGTCCCATTCAGAACATACAGTGCCCGCGAAAAGTATCCGATCACCCTTGAAATTTGTATTTTTTACATAAAAAACAATGTTTAAATGTATACTAACCTTATATTAGTATTTTGTCATCTGTCCTTTGGTTTGGATGACTTGTTCTAGACGTTTTGGCATGGATTTAATCAAGTTTTAACAAACTTCCACTGATATTTCCTTGCACCATACCTTTTTGATGGCCTCTTGTAATTTTTCGACTGAGCCAGTGTCGTGGCATTCAACCTTATTTTTTATTATTAGCCACAGATTTTCTATCGGATTGAGATCTGGACTATTACCAGGCCAATCCAAAATATCAAATTTATTGTCAGTAATCCATTTTGTCACTATTTTGGCCCTGTGACATGGTGCACCATCATGCATGTATGTTTTTGTCCTTTGGATTGCCATTGCCATTGGAAGTTTATCCTGTAGCATTGCTAAATACCGTGCACCATTCATAGTTGTGTTCTTCGGAAGAAAATATAAGTTTCCACGCCCATAGTAACCGAAACAACCCCAAACCATCACACTTGGAGGGTGTTTCATTGTCTTTAGGGTGTATTTAGGGTCCATCCTATTTGAGCCAATAGGCCGGCGAACCTTTTTTGGACAACTTCTGAATGTCAAAAATGTCGACTCATCGCTAAATAAAACCTTCTTCTAGTCATCAACAGTCCAATGAATGTATTTTTTACAAAATGCGACACGTTTTTTACGCATTTTTTCATTAATGAACAGTTTCTTAGCAGCATGGCGAGATGGTAATCCGAGTTCTTTTGGAGCCGCTCCTGGATAGTTCGTTCAGAAACACCAGATAACAAATTATTCATATTAAATTTTATTTCTTTTGCAGTTATTGTTGGGTTTTTCAATACTAAACGTTTCATAAGTTTGTCTGTTCGCGAATTTGTTTTTCTCGGTCTGCCAGATCGTTTTTTAGGGACTGGCGTGGTTAGGCCACCATTGTTCTTAGCCCGTGAAACCCATAAATTAACGGTACTTTGGGATATGTTTAATTCCTTAGCTATCTGTCTCTGTGATTTCCCACATGCATGCAAAGCAACAATAGCACCTCGACAATCACTCTTAAGTTGTTTTTTAGCACACATTATATATAAATTTTATTTACACCACTTTCTGTAAAAAAAAAAAAAATATCAAGAAATTTACACAAACAGTGAAATCTGACAAATTTGAGACACAGCCACCAGCAACGAAGGCTACCAGAACACTAATTTGAGAATGCGTTGGATAGCTCTCATATCAGCGAGCAACCTCAAAGTTACCAGATGTCGCTAGAACAAATAGAAAGTGAATTACGTGTCTCTGAATATCAAGGGAAAATATTGTATTTTCTTGAGTGATCGGATACTTTTCGCGGGCACTGTATATATTTTTTGTACGCATGCATTCATTCATTCAGGGAAAATACATTTTGACTATCTATTGAAAAACAGCCATCAAAGCCAAAATGGAAACTAGACAAAATTAAGGGAGCATAAAATAAATGGGACGCAATGTTCTGTTGCATTCAATATTTGTAGAATTTTTTTGGTCAGTTTTTATAGGAAATGTTTCATAGGTAACTGAAATGGAACGTTAATTCCATCAAAACATGTCATTTCAGCGCTCTGTATTGGGAGAAAGTGCGCTTTTAAAGCCCGACATAAGGCCAACCAGTAGCATACTTGTCGCTATCCGTTGCTTGTGTTGTACAGAATCTTTTGTGCTCTTATTCTGTGGCATTCACCTTTAAATGTGCATGTGTGTATCATTATACAGAACTCCTGACCCCACTATTTCTGAGATCTACGAGTCGCCACACACACACACACATATATATATAATTAAGTTTTTGGGACAACCAGGTTTTTGACGACTATCATGGCAAATCTTTCATCCGTCATACCAACAGAGGAAAGGTACTGCAATTTGTACGAAATGTGATGTTCAGTGTAATTTGTCATTTAAATTATTCCTATCAAGGAAGACACGATTTGATAAGTTTAAGATACAGTAGTTTTATTAGTTACTCGTGTATAATTTCGGACTGCTGAAAATCATACTGAGATTTAAGGAAGGAAGGGTTCAAACATTTTACAGTAAATTACTTTACCTTTAGCCTCTAAACCCAAAGACCAATGCTCACACATACGATTGAGGGACGGTGCGATGTCTCTATCTTCCATAGAAGGCGGCAAGTTATTAGTAAAGCAGGGTGATTATGCCCGGTTTAGGCTTACGCTAAGTTAAGCTACTAGAGCCGGCTAACATTAAATGTTATGAAGACCAGATTACATTTGATTAGGTGGTCTTTTAGATTGGCCGAAGTTGGTCACGTTGGAACTAACTAACCAACCAATCACGATCTTTGTAACAAATTTTGACTTTGTCAAAAACATATGCTGCAATAAATATAAATAAATAAATAAAATAAATAAATATATATATATATATATATATATATTTTTTTTACAGGTTCTGATGGAAATTGTTTAGCTTAGAATAAAATCTTGAATCTTATAATTTTCATAATTCAATTCGTAAACCTAAGCTGCTTTGCTTCGAAATATCATTATTCAGTTTGTTTCATACAAGCTTCGAAGTTCTGCATTTTCAAATACCGCCGAATTGAATTAATTTGAATTTGCATCTCCATTGGAAAATGAAACGTCAGATATTATTTGTCGAGTATCCATGTGGAATAAGATTCCCATGAGTCCAATGATTTTCACTGAAAATACTATTAGAAAAGAAAACGAAGCAGAATCCCAGCAATAGACACTTCACTGAAAGTTTCAAGACCTTGAGACGTAAGGTACGAGTTAATAGCTACTAATTCTAGATGCTGTCTACCTATCTTAGAGGCAACCATAGTTTCGGAGATAAGATGATGAAGTGCAATGAACTGCCGGTTCGTGTAAATGTCGTCCATTACACTACATAAACTTAACAAACTTAATCCCGTGTTGTGCGTGCATTTGGGTGTGATAGAACTCAGAATGGTCCCCCGAGATCTTGTTACACAGACCGTGCATGGAACAAGGAACTCTTCTGGAAAAATTAATTCCATTATAGTTCGAATAAGTAATGGTAAATGACAAATACTAGTTTTTCTATTATATATACATATACGCCATTAACATGGCATATGAAAAAACTTATTTTGCATAGTTTTTCATATAACGAACCGGTTTAGGGATTTAGTGTCCCCCAAAAAATACAAGCATGAAGGCGACACCCAATTTAACTAAAATAATTCCTATAATGTTCTACACGTTCTTGTTCACTCATTGTGCCCCTCTTGCCAAAGGACGGACACGTTGATCATAATCACTCCTTGTAATCCGAGTGGTGGTGATTAGTCCAAACTGTCGATGCCAAAAAGACTGCCGGCGATTTTAAAAGAAAAATGAAATGAAAAGAGAATGGAAAAAAAGGGAAGGAATGAAACAGCTCCTAACAGACAGACGTACAGACGAGTAGTTTTATTTAAGAAGCCTTCATAATACAAAATTCGAGGTTTATCAGCACAGGAAACAAGAAATATGACTTGATAGAGAGCTTCCAGAAATTGTTGTGTGGCCTCAACACTTTCAAGATAATAAGAGTCCATTTGGGACAAGAGTGGACGGTTCGGCTTATCAAGGACGGCCAACATTAATTACACTACTGATGAAAACCCTGTGGGTACATTTCTGGTTGGTCAGCTTAGATTACATCAGGAATAGTTGACTCAATACGTTTAATAGAACTGTTAGCAAACTGTCTTGTCGAAGGTTCGGTTGTATTCTCGAAAGAGTTTAAACTCTCATCAGTATAACTCGACAGCAAGAGCAATAGTCAGCCTTACACCTCTTGAACTGGTCTGGTACACTACTATGCAGTGTACCGGGTAACCGTTTTATGAGACGAGGAGAAAAATAAGTATCTGAAAAATATATTTTACTACTAAAAAGTAAGAATGAGACATCGAAAGGTAGACGTCACAATTTCTTTCTGCAAATTGCTTGTGACAAAAAGAAAAAATTTAAAATATAAACTATACGGAATAAAAGGGTAATTTTCTCTTAATTTACTTTAGTACTAAGATTGTACTTAGTACTATATTTACGCACGGTTTAAATTTAAACGAGACGAGATGACCAGCGCCATATTCTCAATCCAATTTACTTCATAGTTTCTTTCATATTAAATTCCTTATTCTAAATAAAAGTAAAAAAGTAATTACAACAATATAATGAACATTAAAAGACTTAGGAATGATTCACTATATTAACAAAATTCTTGATTGTTTACGTTTTCTAAAGAAATTTCCAAAACGTACACGAGAAATATTTCAAAATCACAATATTTAAAAAAGTTAAAACGTATAAATCTTATACATATTTACAACTTCGGCGTGATGGTTCTTTCTATGAATTTAAACCAAAAAAATTAAAACTTAGTTTCATTAAGTTTTAGACTAAAAAAAAAAGCATTTAAAAATGATTTTATTTAAAAAATAAATCCAAGCATTTTCCACTTTTATTCCAACGTTTCGGTAAACTACGTATTTGATGCCGTGTCTGAAGTATGCCCGTTGTCGGTAAGTGAAACGTTGTTTGCGTTGTTGTTGTTATTGTTACTATTATTATTATTGTTGTTTGTAGTGGAACCACCCGTTGAATTGCCATTGACCACGAAGGAGGTCCCAAGCCCATACAAATGACCGCAATATTTTGCGTCATCGATTTTATCCTCGAAAAACATCTGAAATACAAATAAAACAATTTTCACGATGATTTTAAACTACAGAACTGAGCGGATGATGATAATTGCACGTGGATGAAACAAACTACATATATATATTCTAATTTTATTAACGATACATAAATGTAACAAGTCTCAAAATATATCAGAAGAAAAAACTATCCACTATATTCACAAACAAAACGATTTCTTTTTTTTTTTTTTTAATACGGGTTGGCAATCCCATACAATCCACTGCACATTGTTTCGTTTGGTGCACTGAGCTTAAACCGAGACAATTACATGTTAATGTAGAATAATTTAAGCAACAAATTAAAGTAAGTCTGTATTAAACAAGTGGTACTAATGGTAATGCAATTTCAAACCAATCTTATCGGGTGAAAAATGACCAATGAATGAATCCAGCTCAGCAACGTGACTAGAGCTCTTCCAACCCACCTCTCTCATCTTGAAGAAGGCTGCGCCAGTTAAGAGAGAGTCTGATCCTGCCTGATGTTGAGGACCAATTCGCTCTAACTCTAGCTGGTCAGCCACTTCTTGAAGACCTCCTTTCAGGTTCTTGCAAGACTTCATCAGGTACTGAAATTGAAATATTTATACTCATATGAAGTGAATAAAGGAAAAGAACATCCCAAATACGGGGAAATGGAGGTAAACAACGAAAGTTCGTCAATGGGAGTAGGTGACCCGAATTAATTTAAGGACTACCCTTAATTTCAAGTATATATTTATACTCTACCCATTCTTTAATTCAACTAACCTAAGTGGAGTGTTGTAATAATACAAAATGTTTTTAAAACTGTAAATGACGTAAAATTTAAACAAGTTGATGAGGCCTCATCCAATGTACTTGTAGTATTTTTTAATTCCGTAATGAACAAAACAATATGATATCTAATAAAATTAAATCTGATGCATTGTGTCCCCAGTGGTTCAAGCTTTATGGCTTCAGCAACCCCTTTTTCAACCGAAAGACGACGACGTTAGTGCTAGTAATTACACAGTACAAATGAGTATCACGCCCCAGCAATGAAAGAATTGGTTTATTAACTTCACATCTTATGAATGAATTTAAATTGCAAAATTGCTCCT
>JAJOZX010003526.1:0-20000 GCA_023014485.1 Bathynomus jamesi | reverse complement strand
ATCCTTGCAAATGGTGAGGGTTCACTGTACAACTAACACTGAGACTCAATTGATAGTCAAACCTTTAGCATTTATTGTTTAATAAGAGGTAACTAATGTTTCTAGTCTTAAAAAACTTCAGCATAGTGACAATTTTTGGCATTCCTTATTTTCACCACCTTTCAAAAATAAAGAGAGACGAGCAATTTCTTCAATTACAATCTATCCCATTAAAAGTTACTTTAGTTAAGGAGAATCTATATTGGAGGTGGCTTTATTTGCTTCACTAAATAAAAGGAATCATTTGAACTAGCCTGAATGATACTAGACTAGGCATGGGTACAGTATAAACAGATTAATGTTACAATAGTAAACTACATATTGAAGATAATGTATCAACTTACCATTGCCACGTAGTTGAACTGATGGACAATTCTCCTTATAGTATGAAACTCTTCTTCTAAATTGTGAGCCCACACTTCTCTAATGCCACACTCTTCATTTGTGAGGGGACGCTGCTGACCCCCTCCATTAGCCCCCCCATTACCTCCTGAAGAGTTGGAACTGGGAGTAGGGCCTAAAACATACTGTCCAACAACACTTGGCATCACACTCTGGACCATCCAAGAAGAGTTTGTCACAACTGGGGTTAATTGACACTAATTTTTATCAAATGATTTTCAAAGAAGAAAATACTTTTTGTATTCATATGAAATACAAACTCAAAAGGCTTTAAGTAGGCAGTGTTCTGTAAATTATATGTTACTGTACTGCAATTAAAGTAAAATATTAAATTCATTTTATCTCTCGAAGATGAAGTTCAGACGCTAAACTAAAGAATACCTATTGGTCTATTATGGGTTCAAGGTAGTGGTTCCCAACCAGTTATACGCAAAGGTGGTACAGTACTATACCGTATGTGAAGTTGAGAATTTCAGGAAAATTTCATCACAAAATAAGCACCATCAAATTTCTAATTTGCTACTGTATATGTATATATATATTAGAACCTGCCAATGCAACCACCTGACAAAATTTACCACTTTTCTGCAATCCTGACAAAAATCATTTATATATTTAAAATATAAAAAGTTTCTCCAGTAACCACCTGCATATTGTGGAAAATGACCATTTTCTCCAATTAAAAATAATTTTTTTTCACAATTTAATCTATTAAAGTGACTACAATTTTAATAAAACACAATGTTATCTTGTTAACTCAGAGGCCTGCCTACAACTTCTAGAAAATTGTTTCCAAGGCTAAATAGAAAAAGTTAAAATGCATAATTTTTTGAAAATTAGTAGAATAATCATTTCTGAAAGCTCAAGCACATTGACTGAGAGAAAACTACTTTCTTTGTTAACAAATGTCTGAAAATATAAATTTTTTTTATAACCATCTGCCTAAAAAAAAACTTGTTTGGTCCTGATAGTGGTTACTTTATATATATATATATATATATATATATATGATACACACAGACAGTGCATGGAACAAGGAACTCTTCTGGGATAATTAAATCCACTATAGCCCGAATAAGTAATGCTTCCCTCACCAGCTATCTGCAAAGCAGACAGGATCCAGCTTTGGGACATGGATCTAGGGTTTAAAGCACCTAGCCATCTTGAAACAGACATGTTATGTGCCTTGAAAAGTGGATGCTCAATTCTGCCAGTTGAGGTTTAAGTTTTGGTTTTTGGCTAAAAATATAATAGTTACCCCTTTTTCTTTTTCTTTGATGCATTCAATCTGACGTGAAGGCAGCGAGTCTTTTGCTTATATTGAGGTTCTAAATGTAGCATGGCTAGGTGCTTTAAACCCTAGATCCATGTCCCAAAGCTGGATCCTGTCTGCTTTGCAGATAGCTGGTGAGGGAAGCTATATTTATGGGACCTCTTTGCGAGTGACCCGTTGCCCACGTCGGGCTAGCATCATGAAAAAGAAAAACTATGGTATTTGTCATTTACCATTACTTATTCGGACTATAGTGGATTTAATTATCCCAGAAGAGTTCCTTGTTCCATGCACTGTCTGTGTGTATCATAAAAAACTCAGGGGACCATTCTGAGTTCATTCCCATATATATATATCAACGTAAAGAACGACGCTTGTATAGGAGAATATTCCGCGCAAGATGAGAGAGAGAGAACGAAACAAATGAAAAAATGAGGTTTCTGCGCATATGTAGAAAAATTACGGCATTTGATTGAGTGAGGCCCATGGTGTAATGGTTATCATATCTGACCGGCAATCGGAAGATCCCGGGTTCGATTCCCGGGTGGTTACCTCATTTTTTCATTTGTTTCGTTCTCTCTCTCATCTTGCGCGGAATATTCTCCTATACAAGCGTCGTTCTTTACGTTAATTATACTGCGTGTTTGCAGTTTAAATGTATATAATGTACAGCATGCGTGGGTGCCCCCTTGGGGCATTGGTTTCTGCGTGTATGTAGAAAAATTACGGCATTTGATTGAGTGAGGCCCATGGTGTAATGGTTATCATATCTGACCAGCAATCGGAAGATCCTGGGTTCGATTCCTGGGTGGTTACCTCATTTTTTCATTTGCTTCGTTCTCTCTCTCTCATCTTGCGCGGAATATTCTCCTATACAAGCGTCGTTCTTTACGTTAATTATACTGCGTGTTTGCAGTTTAAATGTTACATATATATATATTCAGGACCTGAAAACAATGAAAAAAGTTTATATAAACATATGCCCAAAATTGCTTTGTTTCCAAGTTACATCCCATTATGTGTTCCAGCAAGTATCTGCCTTACCTTTAAAGGAAGTGCTCAAAATGACCACATCCTTGTTCTACATATTGGCGAAGCATTTCAACAATGTCAATGGGTGTCATGTAAATGATGGATTTCAGATGACCCCACAGGTAAAAATTGAGTGGATTCAGGTCTGGGGAGTGAGCAGGCCATGCAATGGGTCCTCCACGGCCTATCCATTTATCAGGGAAATGGTCATCCAAATAGTCTCTGGCTACTTGACTAAACTGAGGTGGAGCACTGTCATGCATAAACCACATACAGCGTCAGACACCAAGAGGAACTTCATCCAGTAAATCGCTTAAATCATTCCTTAAAAAACTGGAATAGGATTCTCCTGTTAATCTTCCAGTCAAAACAAAAGGACTGATTAAGTTGTCAGTCCAATTAAGTTCTTCAGCCCAGTGATGAATGTTGTGAAAATTGATCAGGACATTTCTTGTGAAGGCAGCCTCATCAGAAAACAAGAGAGGATAGAAAAAGAGGATTGTGAGCACACTGTTGAAGGAACCAAGTACAAAAAGCCTCTTGTGGTGGGAAATCAGCTTCAGTAAGGCCTTGTACTCTCTGACTGTGATATGGGTAAAGCTGTTGTTCCCATAAAATTCTCCACACAGTTGTGTAACTTACACCCTCTGCTGCTGCTATCCTTCAGGGTGCTGACACCAGGATGTTCCTCCACACAATTCAGGACCCACTCCTCCAACTCAACAGTTCTGGCACTGATTGGTCTACCACCATCTGAAACGCATTTGTTGAATGATCCTGTATCACCAAGATGCTCCATCTATTCTCTGAAAGGTCTTCTTATCTGGCAGATGGCAATTTGGAAACCTTTCCACATACAGACATCTTGCTATGGCCGCATTACACTCAGCAAGTCCATACATGAGATGCATGTCTGCCATTTCTCTGTTTGAATAAGTCTCCATTCTCACTTCAAATGCATACTATCACTGAATAGCATAAAAACTTTTAAGGCTTTTTTTTTCACTATCCAGACTGCACTTATTCACAGTCAGAAGTTACGAATATGAACAGTGAAACACTGTGATGCACCTCTGACTGATGGCTCTACACTCAATGATATTGAAACATGTCAGAGTGTATGAAACATTATAATCGGCAAGGCCATACATAAATAAGTCTTGTACACACTCACAAACATTGTCGGCAAGCAGTGTTTGTAGCTAAACAGTTTGTGGAAAGAATTGCTGGAACACAAAACAGGCTGCAACTCGGAAACAAAGCAACTTCAGGCATGTTTATATAAACTTTTTCATTGTTTTCAGGTCCTGAATTCATTCTGAAAGAGCATCTCACATGTTATATATATATATATATATATATATATATATACATACACAGGGCATCCCAAAAAAATGTATACACACTTTAACAGCTGATAGCTCAATTGATGTTTCTTTCTTTCCAAGTTAAACCCATTAGAATTAATAATGGCAGTCAGACTAAGCTTTGAACAAAGGAAATTCATTCTAAAATGCTACTGGAAGTGTGAAAACGCAGTTGAAGTGCAAAGACAGTTTAGGAGGGAATTTCAAACAGATCCACCAACGCGACTTACCATCACTCGAATTAGAGATAAGTTTGAAGCCGATGGAACTGTTCAGAATGTCCACAAGAAGCGTTCCGGAAGACCACGGACATCGACAAGCCCCACAAAGCAAGAAAGAGTACTGGAAACGTATCACCAAAGTCCAAGAAAATCTGTGCGGCAAGCGAGTCGTGAGGTAGGAATTTCAGAATCGTCTGTCCAACGCATTTTGAAGCGCTGTCAATGGAAAAGTTACATTCCAAGATTAGTCCATGCTATTAATGAAGATGATCCGGACCGAAGAGTGGAGTATTGCGAGTGGTACTTGGCACGATGTGGATGTGGATTGGATGAAGGGGTTTCGTAGAATACCCTCCGCGTTCACCAGACCTCACACCACTAGACTTTTTTTTATGGGGATACTTAAAAGACAAAGTCTACGCTATAAAACCTGCAACAGTCGCTGAATTGAGAGCAGCCATTGAACGAGAATGCACACAAATACCAAACGAAATGTTTCGTGATGTTTGCGATTCCATTGCTTCGCGTTATCAGCAGTGCCTGGACCAGAACGGATGTCAGTTACAGGCGTTGACAAAACAATTAAATAATGTCTGTAGATTCTATTACATTTTGAAAATGAAATGTATTTTAATAAACACTGCCTTTATAATTATTTAAAGTGTGTATACATTTTTTTGGGATGCCCTGTATATGTGTATATATATATATATATATATATATATATATATATATATATATATAATGCATTTCAGGTCAACCCTAGAAATATGGAAAAGAAACACTTCAAATACCAAATACAAACTACAAATTCCACCAATGTAGTTTGTATCTGAAGTTTGTCATAGTAATTTTGTAACTAATATGAAATTTACTTTCATATTTCTTGGGTCAACCTGAAACACCCTGTATATATAATAATAATAATAATAATAATAATAATAATATAGCAGCAAAGTACCACCTATTCTACCATATTCAGCTAGATATTTGCACCTAACCCCATTTTCCCAAACAGTAAGTCACTGGAGAGTTTTTTCTCTGAGTGGTACACAACACAAAATTAAGTTGGGAATGAAGTTTAAGGTGTTGTAACCTACCATAACTAATGAGTGTCTACTTGTAGGCTCATTGGTATTTCACTTCTATGAAACAGAAGGTGCATGGCAAATAAAAGAAAATGATAGTAAGCCATCAGCATGATACAATACCAATAGAAATGGAACAAAACATTTGAAGAAACCAAATAGCTAATGTGATGGGTCTTCATGTTCTCAAATTGGATAGTAGTTAGATCATTTAACATTCCTAAAAGGTACTAGGATTTTTCAACAAGCCAGGCTCAATTTAACACTCTGGACTACTACTTACATGTTTCACGTCACACTGCCGTCTTACCCTTGGGTCACTTCTTACACAAAATGCGTCAAGTTGATCTGGACAAGAGTAAATGCAAAATTTCTGAGAGTATTGTCATCTTGACACATGTAGTGTGTCAGCTGTGATGAGGCACAGATCAACTTGAGTTTTGTGTAAGAAGTGACCCAAGGGTAGGATAGAGTTTTGACATGAAACACGTAAGAAGTAGTCCAGAGTATTAAGATAATGGCTGATAATGCTGCACTCTTAAGGAGAGCAAAGTACTGTAGTTAGGTTAAATCATCACCACACCATTGCCTTGCCTATGTAGTTAGTGAATGTCAGTAATACTACATAAAAGACAAAACTATACCTATTGCTAATTTCAATGACTAGAAGGCTATCTAATAATTAAGCCAGTGGGTTGTCAGGAAACCTTAGGTGGGTACAGAAAAGAACTTCTAATATCCCAATTCTGAACTCAGGCTTAAATTTTGAAAGACCAATCATAATGTTTTCATATTATATACATTAGTAAAGTCCCACTTTATCAACTGCCCAATACACCAACTTTTCTATGTGAAACATTAAATCTTAACTTCTGTAAAGATTTTAGTGCCTGACAAACCACCATATCCAGAACTTTCTGATCCTACACTTTTATCTGCAGCTGAATTTACAATACCTGACTTGATATTATCACCTTCAATATGCAATAAACTGCTCTTCTTTGAATCAGAACCTATCACTTTGCACTCAAATTTTAGGGAAAATAAGCATAATATAAAAAGCATCAGTGAATTGCATAAACACAAAATGTTTGTGCATAAACTTATGTTTATAACAGTTTTACTTGTGCTGTTTATATTAAACAGTATGTTGGCCATATGACTGAAGGTCCATTAAACGATCTCTTCCAACCCACTAACCACTCCAACCACACAACTGAGCTGGTAGCGTCAGGTGGGGTGAGTTGAGACACTACTGTAAGAGCCATGGGGTCAGTTGAACAAAAATAAAAATATGACTAACAATATTTTTTTTAATATACCATATTTTCCGGCATATAAGGCGCGGTATTTTTCCCCAAAAAAGTCTCAGAAAATCACCCCGCGCCTTATATGCTCAAGGTCAGGGACTGGCAAAAACAAGAGGCCAAGCAAGTACTGTATTTTTTTTTTTTTTCCAAGAATATGCCTGCCAAAATTTGGGTGCGTCTTATATGCTCGTGCGCCTTATATGCCGGAAAATATGGTAATTCTCACTTGATAGCAAAGTTATTCCTTATAAATCACATGCAGTGAATTTTTAATATTACATAATAATCAATTGAAAAAATAAAAAATTTTAAAGGTGGTAAAAATAGTCTGTACAGAACTTTGTGTGCTAGAAACTTTGGGTTTGACAATCAAGTATATAGTGTGAATTTTAGCCAAACTACTTGCTTACTTTAATGTAATACAAATAATGCTTGAATAACACATTTCTAGTACAATTTGTGACTTAACTTCATAGTGAAACGAGAGAAATTAAAACATTCAAAATCATGATCTCTTTCTAAATTACCTACTTCTGAAGGATTCTAGTAAATTTTAGCTCTATATGGTAGGATGAAGATTTTTAAAATTTTCTTCATATATTTCTGAAATCTCTACTGCACAAATCTCTGAATCCATTCTACAATACTTTCCAGGAATGCATTGGGTCAACTGTTTAGAAATTGCAGTCCATCTTTGAATTTGTGCAAAACGACATTTAATGTTCTTTGTGTAAATTTCTAAACAGATGATCCGAGGTGTGACAAATCAAACCAACATTCTTTGACATGATTTTTAATCTTAGATGACTGGGTCTCTATCTTGCTTTTTTTAATTTTATTTTTGAGCTAACTAGGATTTTCAAAATGGGACCTACTTGTTTCAGTTCTTAAGAACATTACATACTGTATTTACACATTTTTATCTGTCCTTATAAGAAAAAGTTGTACAAGTTCCTTCTTGGCAGATCACTGACTACACTTCTTAAACTATCATTCAGGCTCCAGTAATAATTTATGCAAATTTTTATGTTACCAGCTTACTTTCCTAGTGAAACATGGATTCACTTGGAAACTAAATTTTATCTTAGATTTTTTTTTTTATTAACTAAATCCTGGGCTACCCTTTCTGTCCCCTTCCCAAGATGCAATCCACCCTCTCCTGTAGCCTAACTTTCATGGCCAAAAACCTTACCTAATCTAGACTGCTATACTGTCTTCTGCTTCTCAGTACTCTATCTCCCCTCCTTTGAATCTGAATGCATTTTAGGCCTTAGGATATAGACTGATACCCTTTCAACACAACTTAAAAAGTTTGTAATTTTACAAAAAGAATTTAGAATTTCAAACTTATTTTCAAATGTAGAAAGGCTTCTTCAGTACTAATCCCAACATCTATTTGGAAGAAAAATATGACTATCAATTTCCAGTTATAAAAACTAAATTTCTATTATTGCTAGAGTAGACCCTCAGTATACCATAGTGTTAAGTTCAAGGACCCTGTTATGGTATAAAAGCAGTGTGTTACATCCAAAACAAAGGGCCATTTATGATGTATTTAAGTAAAAATAGGGGATTATATCAGGATTGGCAAAAACCCAGGTTTTTCACACAAAAAAAAACCCAACTGGGTTTTTAATGGGTTGAAAAAAATTTTTAGAAAGGTTCAATAATTATGTAGTGCCTAATATATCTATTACTTTATCTATCTAATCTACAATATATATTAAAAAGAAATCTTCATTTCACAGAAAGTTCAGATATGAGATAATAATAATGACATTAAAATTTTCTCCATTTTAATTTTAGATCTTTCCTTTATTTCTTAACAGCAGATTTCAGCTTTATTTAGACCTAACTCAAATTTAAATTTTAAATTTTTAAGATGCCAACTCAAAGAGTTATAGAGGTGGAAGATCTAAAGCTAGCGAATGGGATGAGGTGACTTTATTAAGTGATCAGCCTACTAGAGTACTATGCAATTATTGCAAAGAAAGTATCACTCAAAAAATTGAGTGTGTGAAACATCATCTAGAGAAATGCAGTAAAAGAAAAGTGGGATGTTTTGAAAATGAGGCAAGAGGTATGCCGAGACTCAAATTTGGAGCATCAGTTGAAACTGATTCACTTCCTCCAACTTTAGCTTCTGGCAAAGATGATCCAAAGATTATAAGTGAAAATGTGCCTGAAATGAGTGACACCAGTGCAGGTTCTTCATCATCCACATTTTGTCATTCAACACCAATAAAGCATAAAAGGCAAAGATCAATTACACCATTTGTGGTAAGAATGACTGTGGACCAAAAGGAAGAATTAGATTTACAAGTGGCAAGGTTCTTTTTTTTCAGCTAACATACCCTTCAACGTTTTAGAAAATAAAGAATTTATAAAATTAATCAAAGGTCTAAGATCAGGATATGAACCACCAAACAGGAAAAGGTTGGCATCTGATCTGTTAATAAAAGTTAATGATGAAGTAATCCATGAAATGAAGAATGACCTTAATCTTGATGATTGTACCATTACCCTTATACAAGATGGCTGGAGTTCAGTAGGTAATGATCCTATTATTGCACACAGTATTCATAATGGGAAAAAAGCCATATGGATAGATTTTCATGATTTAGGAATATAATCATTATATTCCTAAATCATGAAAATCTATCCATACTTTACTATAAAAGTTATTTCTGAAGCAGTATAATGTACTGTATGGTACGATACCCAACAAGTTTAAATTACTACAATAAAATATATCAGTGAAAAAAGTTTAAACAAAAGTTCACTGTTGCAGCATGAATACACCAAATGTAGAAAGCAGTACAGAGCTAGCCTAGGAAGGGGAACAATATGGGGATACTTGAAGGTGTCAGGGACACACAGGTAAGACCCCT
Source organism: Bathynomus jamesi (assembly GCA_023014485.1). Lineage (NCBI taxonomy): Eukaryota > Metazoa > Arthropoda > Malacostraca > Isopoda > Cirolanidae > Bathynomus > Bathynomus jamesi. Next base: position 10,377 of record JAJOZX010003526.1, on the reverse strand, counting down.
AATTTATGAGTGGCAAGTTTGGAGGTGGGTCATATTGGCCTAAGAACCAATTCAGTCCAGTTTTCTGACCAGCTTAGCCTGATTGAACGAACTACTATTAATATACCTGTTCAGACAACTACTAATGCCTGCTTAGGTTAACATTAATACTTAGCTAATTAGGATAAGTCAGGTTTGGTTTAAGTTGGTCAGAAAACTAAACCTAGTTAGTTAGGGAAAAATGACCTATGATTGTATATGCCTATAAAACAATTATTCTCCAAGGTTTATTCCTTTGAAGCATTACATTCAACTATTAGCACTTGGAAAAAGGGAATTCATAATAGTAAACTAGGGTGAGTTTATTCAGTCTTCTAGCCAAAATTAATTGGATAGAGGCTATGGTTATATTTTGTCAAGCTCAATAATGTACTAAAATATAATCTAGTTATTTCATCTGAGTCATGCTTGTACTGTGCTTAGTAGTATCATCATTTGGGGCACTATCTCCTGACTAATATTAAGTTCCAGGGACACCAGACTTCAGTAATCCATCAATTCCATCCACTGGACCAATCAGGATGAGTCTTACACCTAGGTTAGGTTGTCAATTTAAATTAGTTTATTACTTCCCACATGACCAACTTTCAGCCAATCAGGGGCCCAAAAAAAGTGTCCTTGGAACTTAGTATTTACCCATCTCCCATTGGTAAGTGATTAAGGTAGGTCCAGGAACTGAATTATCTGCACATGACCATAGGATTCACCTCAATCCCCATGAAGAATCAGCTAGTAGGGATAAATGGCAGTTTTTCTCAGTTCAAAAGTAACTATAAAGATACATTAGACTTCATAAATATGAAATAAAGTAAAAATTATCATAAAATAAAATCTACATAACTAGCCTACAAAAATTATACCAACTTACTTTTTGAGTACCATACATCCAGACTGGAAAACCTGTCAGAAGGTGCAACAAGAATTTATTTTTACTGCACTTTCTGCAAGATCTATTATTAACTCATGGCAATGCCCAAATTATAAACTTTAAGTCTATGGCTGTACTGCACTTGCTAGACATATCAAAGTGAAAGTGTCTTAAGTATGCCTATTAGGCTCTTTAAGTTATAACTCAAATATAGCTAGGCTATATTTAACCTACAATTCTGAAAAGTAACAAGTTAGTGGATTAAATTAGCTAATGGTCTTCAGGTATTCAGCCAAAACTTACTTATGACTTTATATCTGGTATCTGTCTGCCTTTCCTGCAGTTGCAGCTTGGTCAATGTACCCCAGGTAAATATTTCTTGTTTCCTTCATATCTCCTGCTTGCCAAGTTTAATTAAGTACTCTATTTCCACAGCCACTCTTATGTCCAATTTCTCATTACAGTAAATATGGTCTACAGTACGTAGTTTTGGGGGCCACCTATTTTTTGGCAATACCCACAACCCATGATTGGTTGAAAGTTGGTGATGGGAAATCAATAACAAACCTAAAATGACCACCTAGCCTATTATACACCTAACCCAGGCACAAGATTTACCTTGATTGGTCCAATGTATGAAATGGATAAGGTTTCCGATTTTAAAAATCTGGTGACCACAAAATTACATATTAGCCTTCATATTTTCTTAACTTTTCTAATTTGCCCATACATAGGGGTAAGGCAAACAATTATAGTCAATAGCAATATTACTGTTCAGAAAGTTTAGAACAAGGTTAAACTTAAAATTTAAATACAAGTTACATTATATATTTTTCTGGGACACCTAGTTTTTATCTCTGACTGAAAGTTGATGATATAGGAAATAATAAATATTAAGTAGCTACAGTATCATATATATAAGTTTTTCTGACAGACAAAATTTATGAAAATCCTGACTGGCTGAAACTGGTCATGTAAATGACCATCTAACCTAGTGTAATCTGGTCTCTGTGAAACCTAATATTAGCCAAAATAACAGCAAAATTCCAGAATCCAGATGCAGTTCAGAAACAAAGTTCATAATAGATTAGTTTATGCTAGGTTGGTTAGATTTAGTTGTTAGTAATTATGGACTTTGTCCCTGAAGTGCATGTGGATTCTGAAATTTTACCAAAATGACTAACCAACCTAGAATGACCACCTAACCTAAACAGGCTTATAAGAGTCACCTTGATTGGCCCAAAGTATGAAATAGGCAGATCACTGAAATCTAGTGTTCCTGAAACTTAATAATTAACCCAAGTTACAATATAACCAGTTTTACACACATGAAGCACAAATTTTTAATCTAAATCTGGCCAAAACCTCCATAACTTGGTTTTGATTTAAAGACAGTTCAGAAAAATATTTTTAACTAACTTTAAACCATAGCCAGGATGGAAAACTTGCAAAATTCTGACAACTCTCACCTTCCAAATTGTGAAAGCCTCTTGCAATATGAAAAATTCTCACTCAATCTCATACTACTAAGATGCTCTGGAAAAAATTCTGGCAACTTTAATTTTAGTTAAAACTCACCCAATATATCAAGTATGATCAGGTATGAGTAATTTGAGTAAAAACTCTCACTTCATGCATTGGGCCTGAGAGTTATGGAAAGAAACTTCACAAGATGAATCAGAAAATTCAAGCAAATTCTGTAGTTCTAAACTGCAAAATCTACTCAAATTTTTCACCAGTATCAAACAAGAATCATGTAGCCTAGTGATGCACTGGAGCTCCGGCTGAGCAGGAGTTCTGGCCATTTTAGAAAACCTCCTGCTCCGGCCAGAGGTCTCACTAAACTCCAGGCTCTGGCCGGAAGTGCCAAGTACACCAAACTCAATTCTGACAACTTTCAGTTTTAATTCTATAAAACTATAAAACCTCATTTCTGCACCTATCTGAATATTTCAGTTCTCAGATGACTGTAATAATAATTTATTTTATGAGTGATCAGTGATTGTATTAATATTTCAGTTTTCAATGACTGTAATAATAATTTATTTTATGAGTGATCAGTAATTGTATAAATAATTGATTTGATATAGATTACTTTACTCAGCATTCAGCAAGACATCATAAGTTTCATAACCTGAGGATATTCTGTTCAATGGGAATTTTTAGAGAAATTAGCACACAAAGCATAGAAAGTTGACACTCATAAAGTTTAAGTTATTAAAGACTTAATAAATTAAAATAGCAGGACTATAATATATAAACCCTAAATAGATGAGACTATGGAACAAACACACACATATATATATATATATATATATATATATATATATATATATATATATATATATATAAAAATGAAATAACTCAATTGGCCAGAGGAAAAACCACTAAGCCGGACGTTCCAGCCAAAATCTGCCTCTGGTGCATCACTACAAGAATGTATTAGACAATTAACTCAGTTTTAATTCCAATTACGGTACTCTCACCCAATGCATTGGGTCAGAGTTTTAAAGTATTCATCCTTAACACGTACAATGAAAGTTTAGGCTAATATTAAGTTTTGTGGAGACTAGATTACACTAGGTTAGGTAGTCATTTTAGATTGGTTAATTATTTACCATATGATCCAACTTTAGCCAATGACAATCTTTGTAGCAAATTTTGACTGTCAAAAAACTGGTCTCTACAAAACTTAATACCAGTACTTTAATACATAATATTCAAGGTAACTGAAATTAAGGGAAGAATTTTCTTTCTAAAACACATTAGTATGAGACCTTGAAATATTAGAGCTCTACTGTATGCATAAGGATTTTTCATATTGTATGACACTTTCACAATTTAGAAAGTGAGAATTTTGCCAGAAATGAGAGTGGTGCACGAGAATTTTATAGGTTTTTAAGTCTGGAATCACAGAAAGAGGACCCCAAAATTGAGAAGTTGGGCAGAAATTTACCAGATCTGGTGCATCCTTTTCCAAGCTAAAACATTACCTAGGGCACTTCTTCCATTTAGTGGCCCCATATTTGAAATAAACTTTTCCAAAAAAATTTTATTTTGATTAAATATTTTATATAGTCAGGTCAGGTAAAATAATTCAAAATAAAATATTTTATGGAGTCAGGTTAAGTGAAATATTTAATCAGTTAATATTTATTTTAACATACTGTATAAGCAGCATCTCTATTTGACCCTTTAGAAGCAATGTTCAACCAGAGTAGAATGATTTTTTTATTAGCGTAAAATGTAGTATTTGACTTCTCTCCATACCCAGAAAAAAGTTTCCATTTACATGGTGTTCAACACTTTTATGGAACAGGCCTTGGAAATGAAATCCACATCTAAAGGGTTAAAAATTATATGGGCTTAATCTTCAACAAATACTGTTATGTACTATTATTTATGCAAATGCATTGTTACAGAGATATGGCTAAAAATAAGATATATCATTACAAAGTATTTTGCTTGGTACCGTACCTCTTCCTCTCAGAACATAGTATAACCAAAGCACAGTTTTGCACCAGTTTCTTTGTGCCATTGCCAATTTGTCTCCACCCAAGTCATGATTGCCAGGTTAGGAATTTTTATATTTTGTATGGTTAGGTTTAGTTCCCTTTCCTTGTGAAAATGAGTGATATAAATAATACATATCCCATCATCATTATAGTGAACAAAACAGTAGGTATTGAAAATGTTGGTTACAAAGATTTAAATTTCAAAAAATATTTAATATAAAATATTATTATTATGCATGCTCAGTTTCTATTTTATATATATATATATATATACAGTATACTCACAACTTACACAGGGGTTACGTTCCTGGGACCCCACATAAGCCAAAAAACGCGTAAAGTCAGAAAAAAAAGAAATCCCCTAAATCGCCCTTAAATCACTATATATTCTAACGCGGTCCTTCGCAGCCTTGAACCTGGGGGCCTGCTTCTCAGACTTGGAAATGTAGGTTTTGGTTGGCATTTTCTTCCAAAACAAACCTGTTTCATCAGCATTGAAGACCTGCTCTGGAAGATATCCATTTTCCTCAACCAATTTCCTGAATTCTTCTGGGAACACACGTGCAGCTGCCTCATCTGCCAATGCCAATTCGCCAGTGATTTTAATATTTTTCAGGTTGAAACACTTCCTGAAACTGTTGAGCCAACCTGCACTGGCTTTAAAATTCTTCTCAGAGCTGGTGGATGCTTCGCCCTCAGGAACCTCAGATTTAAACTGTGCATAAAGACTCAGTGCCTTCTCCCTGAGCATGTTGCCGTTGATAGACACATTTCTGGTTCATATCCTCTACCCAGATGTTTAATGCCTTCTCCACCTTCACTAGAGTTACGTCTCTAACCTGGCTAGTCACCTTAGCAGCAGTAAATGAGGCACTTGTAGACATGGTTCCACAAATTTCCCTCTCTCAAATCTTGATAGATCTCACGCTTGATTCATTTCACCCGTACCTCTGTGCCACAGCAGCGATCGACATGCCGCCTTTTAATAAGTCTAACACAGCCACTTTTTCTTCCAGGGTCATCACAGTGTTGTTTCTTCACTGGAGGACCAGAGGCAGAGGTTGGCTTGTGTTTGGGTATTGTGAACGAGTATGAAAGAGGTTTAAGCGCACTAAATTGACACACATGAGGCACCTGTTACTCCGATGATACATGCACGGGAACTGAGACAGACAGAAGTGGGATGGTGGGGTGGTGTCACCTACTTTTTATATTTTTAACTGTATATATTTATTATAGTATTATTAAAATTAAATTTTTTTATATTTTATATATTTTTATTGTTTCATTTATATTTTCTGAAATTAGAAATTGTAAAATTATAACCCGCATATAGTTGAAACCACATAAGAAAAATGCATGTAAGTTGCGAGTCTACTGTGTGTGTGTGTGTGTGTAATAAACTGATAGACCTATTTTAGGAATAATGAAATAATACTAGAATAATGAGAAAAAGGCAAGACACTTTACAACAAAAAAAAGGCACCTTTTTCCCCTGTAAACAAAAAAAAAATAGGCAGTGTGTGTATGTGCTCTTATATCTCCTCAAATTAATTAAGTGCAAGTTTTTCTCTCTCAGATTTTGTTGTTTTATACACACACTCAAATGCAATCTCTATCGCACATTCTTAAAATTCTAACACGTGCCCATCCCCTCAGGTCCTGATTTTATAGGTACCAATTTCATTGATGAAGATTCAAAATATCTATCTATTAATGACCTCAGCACAAAACTGAATGATGGTCACTTGTTAATTTTGAACCTTAATTAACCCATTAACATCATACCTACTATATATAGTAGGAGTTTTTGAAACTACTACTAGCAAGAACATGTTTGATTTAGTTTTAATTTGAATGGATTTATAAAATGATACCTACGTGCATCTGCAACATTTCTGAATGTGTTTGACTGTTATTTGCCCCCTTTGATAAAATTATGAGTCAGTGTATTCTGCACAGTGCTGCAGTGATGATGTCATGCTGAATTGGGTGAGTGATTCTGACTGTTGTTAATAGGATCGTAATAAAACTTTCTCGTAAATATAGAATATTTGTGGCCATTTGTAGTAAAATTATTTTATTTGTTTAACTTTTAAATAAATAGTTATAAACACAAATTTTGCCTGACCTACTACATATAGTAGGTCAAGCAGATTAGAGGTCAACATTTGCATAAATAACATATTACCACTAACCAGGGTTGGCAAAAACCTGGCAAAAAAACAAAAACCCAACTACCCAGCAAAAAAACTAGTTAGGTTTTTGCCAACCCTGCCACTAACAACATTCTCTATAGTGCTAACCAATTATTATTGTGGCAATAAAGTTTGTCAAGGTGACATACACTATTGTTGACCTAAATGGTTGGTTGAATAATTTGGGATGCCAAAATAGTCCAGCTTCACAATTATTTATGTCACTATGAATTGTAAGACCACTGTATTTATTTTATTTTTAATAATAATAAAAGATTATTCAATTCAATTTGCACAAAAACTAGTAGCTATTCTTGAAAGAAAGTGTTATATTGGGTAATCTTTCATTTTAGGTACATAAAAAAATACTTCTTTCGTATTAGGTACATAAATAGTTTTTCTTCTTAAAATAACAAAAAATTAGCTAGAATTTTTTTTTAATAATTGTAAATTAAACATTTCAGACAGACCTATACTTGAATGTCTGGTTAGGTCAACTTTATGGCAATATCCTATTTTGGCATCCCAAATTATTTGACCAACCAGTTAGGTCAACTGTACACCCTTGATGATTGGTTAGGTTATGATATTTTTGTTAGTTTAAATGAAAATATCAAGACAACCTAACCAATCATCAAGGGTATACACTTGACCTAACCAGGCAGTCAATTAACCTAATTAACATAAACAAGTAATTTGAAAGTGTTGGAGTGCCATTTATTTTTGGTAGGTTGAATAATTGGCTATTATGCAGCTAAGGGGCATCGCAGCTTTATAAACATACACTACCCTTTTCAACTTCAGAAATATATGTACATCACACTACAATTAATTATATACTGGGGAAATATCATTTTATGGTGAAGTTTAAGGAAATTATGTTAGAAAAAATTTCAAATTCAATTGACCTAACCAGGCATTCAATTATAACCTTAGTTATTTAATTAGTGATAATTATTGTTTTTTCTGCATTATTTGGCGATAATTCTTGGGGTTTTTTTCTACTGCTTTTTCATGCTTTGTGCGGTACTTCTCAATCCAAAACACCTTAAAACTGTTTTTTTTTTTATAATTCCACAACTACTGACAATATCTACTACACAAAGCATGAAAAAACATACAGAAAAAAACAAAAATTATCACCAAACTCAGCGATACCCCTTAGTTACATAATTACCAAATAATTTGGAATGCCAAAATAAGATATTGCCCAACTGTACACCCTTGATGATTGGTTAGGTTGTCATGATATTTTCATTTAAACTAACAAAAATATCATAACTTAACCAATTATCAAGGGCGTACAATTGACCTAACTGGGCATTCAGTTGACCTAACCGGGCATTCAGTTGACCTAACTTTAATATACTGTACCTAACCAATCATCAAGGGCGTACAGTTTACCTAACCAGGCATTCAATTATAGGTCTGCCCACCATGTTTAATTTACACTTATTCAAAAAAATAATTGTTTTGTTGGTTAATATTTTGCTGGACACAGGGGCTAACGAGAAATGAGAGGTTGTGTTTCACTAGCACTATTTTTCATGTTCTTTACGATAGTACTAATCATTTTTGTGCTAGTGCATGGTTATAAAATTCATTTAATATATAATTTTTATGTGGAGGCTGTGTGTGTGTGTGTACAGTAATGCGTTTCATGGATGTATCACTTGTTTCCAGATTGTCACATGGCTGGATTCATTCAGCCAATTAGACACTTTCGTCATCCCAGTGAAGGATTGTTCTGCGGAGACACTAATACCGATTATACAGCACTTCATTAAACCAGGAACTCACACCCACAGTCACTGCTGGAGAGCTTATAGTGAACTAAGGAATCTTGGGTATTTGCATTCCACCATCAATCATAGTGCTAACTTTGTGGACCCCCCGGAAACAGGCACCCACACGCAGAACATCAAACATTTGTGGAAGGATGTCAAATGTTGGGTGCTTCATCCTGGGAATAAAAACATCCACTTCTCGCAGTACCTAGCCCAATATATGTTCATAAGTGAACATCGAACGGAAGAGTGCCTTCCTAAGGGAAGTAGCAAAGCTCTATCCTCCAGAACAGTGAAACCCATTCCAGGTAAGTTTTATTAATCTTCACATGGCTTAGTATTGCCTAACCCAACCAAACTTTACCAATCTAACCTAACCTGTTAGCAGGGTTAGGTTAGTTAGGTTAACTAGTTTTTTATCAGAATTACATTTTCCTGGTGTAGTTTTGGTAATTGTATACAATATCCCCCTCACCTCAGTTTCTAATAAAAATTATTGCAATGTGTAGAAAATAATAAATAAAAACTTTCCTTTAAGTAAAAAAAATTTCGGTCAATCATATTTATGGAGATATTATTTAATTAACAATATCCATATGACATGATGTTTTTCTGATTGGGCTATTTTTTCGCTACTCTGCGACTTAATTAGTTGGTTAGTTGGTTTCTGTTCTGGCTATTTTTTTTTTCCTAATTGGATTCAGTTTGGGTAATACCTCAGTTTAGTTGTGTTTGTGATAGAATTATGAAGTGCTGTTCGTGTGGTTTCGACTTTGAGAACTTGATTCATCATGTGCCCTAGATGAAGACTGAAAAAGTTAGTGATGTAAAAAACCATTTTTTTTTTTTTTTTTTAAAATTAATATAGATATTGCCTATTTAATTATAAGGTATACTTTTGCAATGATATATATTATAAAAATAAATAAATAAGTAATAAAATAGGCCATATGGTACCAGTATAGAATGTCCTTTTCAGCCTATTTACAGAAAAAACTGGCCTCTTTCTTGCACTGAAAGTCTTGTATCTTGAGATCCATTAAACTTGCGAGAATACTGGCTGGGAGCTGACTGCCCATTGTCCAACCTTTCCAGGACTCTCCCATCCATGCCTTGGATTTTGAATCTCCCACTTAACTATCCTTTAGACCCGCGATGACATATTCCCCCCCCCCCCCACGAGACCATCCTATATATATATATATATACATACACATACACCCATATACATATATACCAATATATACATAAATACTTATATACACATTTATATCTATTGTATACCCCATACACATGCATACATCCAGAATTCCAGATACATACGCATGCATACTCACATATATACCTACACAAACTCATACACCTCAATTTCGCCCTTTCATTACCTCCGAGATCATTTAGCACATACAGTAATATCCATACAGCCAAAAGAAACCAATTAAGCACAGACAGAGCAGCAAAGCTAGTATTTATATCTCAAAATGCAAAATTCCAAGAAAGTGAAGTAAAACATGGTGCTACATTGGCTTCGTCAACATCCAAATCTGCAATAAATACCAGTACCTGTGATATTGAAACTATTTGCTTTAATCAATCTAGTGATAATGATTCTTCAATGGAAATAGAATCAGATAATGAAAGTTAAACAGCATTAGGTTAACACAAAGGTTAAAGAAAGATGAATATTTATATTTTTTTTATTTTTCTATTTGGAATATATATATATATATATATATATAATATATATATATATATATACACACACACACTGGTATTCTTGCCAATCACAATTATATCTATTGTTTTATACCAGTATTATGGATATTATACCAGTACCTGTGATATTGAAACTAGCATATATGCTCTACCCAATCTAGTGATGATTCTTCCATGGAAATGAAGGTTAACCAACATTAGGTTAACAAAAAGGTTCAAAAAAAGGTGAATATTTTTTTTTTCTATCTGGAATA
>JAJOZX010003525.1:310000-490000 GCA_023014485.1 Bathynomus jamesi | reverse complement strand
GAGGTGTATGATGCTGGCCGGTCATACGACGAACGACGCCTTCGTCATAATAACGATCATAACGGGCGTGGTCAGAATGCGAGTGATCCGACTTGCTTCGTGAGCAATCATAACCGGAACTCCTTATCAGTTTACGGCGGTTACTATTTCGCTTTTCCCGATAACTAACCGTAGCCTTCGTTGATTTATCCGGCAGCCACAATTCATCCCGGAATTGATTCGGGTCCGGGACGTTGGTCCTGTTCGAAAAACGGGGCTCATTTGCGGCAACAAACGATCTACCGATTATCCGTTTGGCGTTTCGTTTCTCAAACCTTTTCGATGAACTCGACCCCGGCAAGATCGAGATCCGGATGTCCGTGATGAACTTCGTCCTTCCCGACGATATCACTTGCAAATCCCTTTCACGGATCCAAGATACCTGCGCGTGAGAATATTACGGAGTTAGGAAGTTAGAGGAGGGTTAATTTAAAGAGTAAAAAAGATTTCAGTTTAATTCATTTAAACTTCCAAAATATAATAATTCGTGTAATATATATTTATACATAGAGAGGGTTGACAAAAGCAAATAGACAACACGATGATTGTCCTCAAAAACAGTGGCAAAGTTCACCAATGGAATGCCAGAACGTGTATCAGCTTTAGATAATGGAACGGGGAAAAAGCAACACGCTTCTAAATATATTCAGTCAATAATTCTATTCTTATTTATTGACTTTTATTGTCAAATCAAAAACTACGGAAAAAACGGAGGTGTCTCTATACCCTCTGTATATACACACACACACACACACACACACACACACACACACATATATATATATATATATATATATATATTACATATACACACACACACATATATATATTAAGCTAAGAGCTATGTTAAGGTACATAAAACAAAAATAAAAAGATAATTCTTTTGGTGTTACGTTTGACAGCTCACATACTTGTTCCCGAAAGGTTGTGAACTAAATTATAGTATATTTAATTGCTATGTATAATTACAAAACACTTTGTCTTATGACTTATATATATATATATATAATATATATATATATTATATATATATATATATATATATACACACACCACACACACGTATATAGGGTGAAACCTAATTTGCATTAACTGAGTACTTATCATCTAATTATTGAAGTTACGAGGAGTTAAGTGCATTTACTTATTTAAGTTTGGATTCCGTTATGAATTTAAGCTTTTTGGAGTGAAACTCAGTTAGGCGAAGGATACTGTATTTGCAAATTAACTGTGTTCGTAATAATACCTATTGGTGCATATCAAAGTCTCAGTCATCAAAAAATAATGGGAAAATGATGGTATAGCTATTATCCGAGTGAGTTTCGGGCAGAGATTGTATTTCATGCAGAAAATACTTGCCAAAGTAATATTACATGCGGTAATTGCGACCAAACAGGCAGGTTTTATAATATGTAATTTGGCGTTATGTCTTCACGCAAATGAAATACATTTTTTTGACTTTGAAGTTAATGAATTTATAGACTCAGTTTAAATGAAAAACCTTCAATTTAAGTAACATTTTGCAGTGTAAGTATATATAAATATAGGTTTAAGTGATCTAAGAAAGCTATATATGTTTCAATTACAGTTGAGCTGATAGTGGAACTAAGCAATAAAATGCAGCATTATGGCCATTTCAGAGCTATGCTATCTTCCTTAAGCACCTGATATTCGATTGTTAAGGAGAACACAGCGGAGTGAAATTCTGTAAGAAGTAAATAACAGCAGAACAAGAGAACGGCACCATTGGAAGGCGTGTATATGGGCGCACGCAGATTTTATGTGCCACCTTATTAAGCTCAATTCTTCTCGATAAACCGTGGAAGGACTCGCGATAACAATCCATACACAGTTTCATTCTCGTAGTTGGTTATCAAGCGGGAAAGGCGAAACAGGTTTGGAGAGGAATGTGTGTGGTGTGTGTGTGTGTGTGTGTGTGTGTGTGGTTCAATATAAGAGAAACTTGATCCGCGGAGCGGGACTCACCTTTTTGTTTCCTAGGTGCCTGACACGACAGGGAATTCTCGACGTCTGTGACAAGTATGACGTTACATTCAATTCCGAGCTGGATTCGACGAATTCCGGTCGAGGGACTGATCAACAAATGGAAGGAAAGAACAAAAATTTCCTTTAGAAACGGCAAAAGATTTAGCTATTTTTTTTTAATAATGGAATGAAATGAAATGTAATTGGATGAAAGCTTTTCAAAATGAAAGGGCAAACGGTCTCTAAGCTTAATTTTTAAATTACAGGACAGAAATGGATTTTAAATGATGTGTTCAAGAATCAGGAATATATTTTTCGAGTCTCGTATGAAAATATTATTATTAAATATATCTCTATAAAAATTATAATGAGTGTATATATATATATATATAGTCATGCGGGTTGCTTCTACAAAGCTTCAATTTAATATTTAGGAGAAATCCAATGACAAGGAGGATGTATGTAAATGCCATGAAAAGTCTTCTTTAATGCGCAACGTTTCGAGCAATACGCTCATCATCAGGCTAGATAATAACAATATGAAATTAGAATCAATAAATAAATGTGAACAAGACAAAATAATTTCTATAAAACCTATTCATTAAAAGCAAATTTTAAAAAGACTAAAAGAAGAGGGTTAAATTCAAAGTTATAAAAATTTACATATAAAATTACAAGAAATTTAAAAAGCTATTTTTAAATTACATATAGTAAATTTGAAATTAGTACACTGGAATATTAACACTAATACAATGGAATAATTAACACTACGAAACTTTCAATGCTGGTTCCGAGGCACGAGTAATTTAAAACAAAACAAAACAGGAAACAACTATGGGTTGGGCGGTTGGAGAGTTATAAGTTGGGGAGGGGGGAGGGGGGACTATAAAAAATTTAGAGGGACAGCTGAGGAATCCACGTTTAGAGAAGGGGTCAATGTTTTAATATAAAGAGATTCCAAAATTCTAAGTGAGTTAGGACAAGAATTACAACCGAGAATTTTAAAATTATCTAAAGTGACATCAGTTTTGCATTTAATACTATGTTCCCGAATACTAGAGGCTTCTTTTTTATTTAAAATTTTACCTGTTCGGCAACTTATTTGAATTTAACCCTCTTCTTTTAGTCTTTTTAAAATTTGCTTTTAATGAATAGGTTTTATAGAAATTATTTTGTCTTGTTCACATTTATTTATTGATTCTAATTTCATATTGTTATTATCTAGCCTGATGATGAGCGTATTGCTCGAAACGTTACGCATTAAAGAAGACTTTTCATGGCATTTACATTCCTCCTTGTCATTGGATTTCTCCTAAATATTATATATATATATATATATATATATATATATAATATATAATATATATTAGGGTGTTTCATAATTAAAAGTTTGGAAAAATTTTAATCCACATGGATCCCCTTGTTCCATTTGCTGAGGAGACTGATAAACCGAAGTATTAATTCAATAGTTTAAAGTTTACGGGTCCCCAGTTTGTTGCTCTGGCAGATCATAAACGGAAAAAATTAAACAAAAATCTGTCAATGAATTTTTATTCAACAAACGACATAGCTGAATCGCGGTACGAAATATTCAGCCGATCGTAGGTAGTCGTCACATCCTGTGAGATCAGATTCCTGCGTCGCTTCTTGGTATTTCCCTTGGAGGGGAAAAACTTCCACGGTTGGGTCAACGACATCTGAGTCAGTCTCTGACGAAGTTGAAATCACTAAAGCCCCCGTATCTTCTGCAGCTCCTTGTTCCTTCCTGGCCTTCTCCTGTTGTTCCTTAATCTTGTCCAGCCTCTTCCTTTTCCTAATCTCCTTATAGTGAAGCTTCATGTCAACAGGGCCCATGCTGCAGGAATTTGGATCTTCACGCTGCATGTCGAGAAAGTGGATGTCCTCCTGATTCTTCATCATTTCCTTAGCTTGTGAATGAGCAATGTCCATGATCTCCTTCGCTATTGCCTCCTTGAACATCGCCTCCTTCACTCGGAAGGACTCTGCTTTATGTGACTTGTGCTTCACAAGCTGGTCGTATTCCTTGAGAAGGGATTCCATCTTCCTCAAGGCCGAATCTCGACGCATCATGGGGATTCTCGCTCTCTCCCAAAATATGAGACAGGCATCCAGGCACAGGTTCAGGCATTTAGTACGTCCAAATTTTTGCTCCTTTTGGTGGTAAAAGTACTTTTTGAGTACTTGCAACTGAGTTGGAAGGCCACTTGATGTGATGTTCGCATCCGTCTGGCCAATAAGAAACACTTCTGTTTTCGCTCTGGTAGACACCTGGAAAAGAAAACAAACTAAATAATTCCACAGAAATAATTTCACATCGTAATTAATTTCATTAATTAATAAAGAAAAGCAGTAACTGGGACTCGAACCAGTGTCATAGCCGTTTGGCGGCATCGCTCAAGTCGGCGTACACAGCACGCTATCCACTACACCATCTAGGGAGTGGATAGCGTGCTGTGTACGCCGACTTGAGCGATGCCGCCAAACGGCTATGACACTGTTCGAGTCCCAGTTACTGCTTTTCTTTATTTATAAAACTGATACGTGTACACTATGTTCTCTTTGACAATTCATTAAATAAATTTCAATACCGCAGTAAAATTACATTAATTAGTATCATAAATAATTACCAGCTTAGTTGTCCAATATGCAACAGACTAATTAATTTCATGTAATTTTAATAATAAATATCACTACCACAGTAAAATGACAGAAATTAAATAATAATAAATTTCAATACCACAGTAAAATGAGATAATTAGTAGCATATATAATTACCTCCATAGTTGTCCAATAGGCTATACAACACGAACCGCTCAAGTGACGAAGAAAACCGTCTTCACTGCAGGCAGGCGAGAAATGAACTGACAAAAAGTCGTCAAAGTTGGGGACCTCTAAATGCAGCGCGATCTGGTTCAAACTTGCACAAACGTGTTTTCTTGTTCTTTAGAATACGGAGAAACGTGTGGATTAAAACTCCAAGCTCATTTTTATTTTACCCTATAGGTATGAAACACCCTAATATATATATATATAAAATCACTTCGATATTCAGAGGTCGATCGTGATACAACGGTGAACGCATTTCGTGAAATTTGATGTGTAAACCAGTTTCACATTTTTCACATTTTAAATGAACGTTGGTCACTGTACTGTCCATTGGTGAATATCCATTATCAATGCTCTCCAGATATCATAACACATTCTATACAGATGTCCGAGGTATATAGGGGCTATTGAGCGGATTTTCTGCCCTATACTTCCTTCAATTCGTGGCAGGAGGTAGGGCTATTGTGGTAAATGTGGTACAACCTTAATAAATAGGATAACGTACGTCTTTCGCATGGTTAAACTGATCTACTCACCAAATTTCACAACAGTGTAACCATTAATTTTATCAGAGCAGCAATCTGAATACTGAAGTGATTTTGGAAGCACCATATATATACAGTATATAACCTTTGGTTAGCTTCCGCCCGAATTGTTCATTTTCACGAAGGTCAAGCTTTTCACTCCACCTACAGTTTAACGTGAATCCGAACCACGCCCCAGCAGCAGCCCAGCGTCTTAACCACTAGGCCACCCAGGATACCCATTTATCTACCAACCACTTTTTTATTGTGTGGAAGGATGAACAGCTGGGTTTTGCTGCGTGCCGGCTGCTGTCACCGGGTCTGGATCCCAAGGCTGATGGATTCGTAGTCAGCGACGCTAACCAATACACCACCGAGGCGCCATATATATACTGTATATATATATACAGTCGATGAGCGGTATAAGCACGTTCGATATAAGCACATAATCTATATAAGCACTTATTCGTGCGGTCCCAAAAATTTCCATATATAATTTAATAGGAATAATCTTTATATCACGAACTCGCTATAAGCACGGACGTGGAAGATGCTGATTGGTGGAAAACACATACACGTGGAAGATGCTGATTTGTGGAAACTACCTATATATAGGCGACACCATGACATGCGTATTATTCCGTTAATTAAGCTGGTTGTGCTCACAGTTCATTATGGCTTCAAAACGTAAAAGTTTTACATTAGAATTCAAACTAAAGGTTATTCAGGCGGTTCATAACGGTGAAAAGAAAGCTGATGTTGCACGTAAATTCAACAGTGATCATGCGATTGTTAGCCGATGGTTGCGAAACGAAGTGGAGTTAAACAAACTCAGGTTGGAAAATGGAAATCTTTCACGAAAGAGAAAGCGGGAAGGAGTGTTACCAGATCTGGAGCAGCGACTGTACGAATGGTTTGTTGTCACGAGGGAGAAAAAGGCAGAGCTCTCTGGACCTCTTTTAATAGAGAAAGCTAAGGCTTTAGTTCAAGAAATCTATGATGGTTCCGAAGATCTTCCTTCAAACACCTTTACTTCCGGTTGGCTACAAAAGTTCCCAAAGAGATTCAATATTGTTTACAACGAGAACATGGCGAAAAGGCGGATGCTAATTTATCTGGGTCCAACGAATGGAAGAAGACTGTTTGGCCAGAGCTTCTGCGACGTTATCCAGAGGAGGCAATTTTCAATGCTGACGAGACAGGACTGTATTTTAGGGCCACTCCGGACGGTACACTGCCAGAAAGGATGAAGTAGTCACTGGAGGAAAAAAGAAGGAAAGACTAATTGTTTTGTTGGCGTCGACCATGACTGGCACTGAAAAACTAGCTCTGCTAGTGATCGGCAAGAGCCGAAATCCAAGGTGTATGAAGAACAAGAAGACAAACTTCCAGTACAATATGAATCGAATTCTGCAGCCTGGATGACTCGAGCTATATTCACAGAATGGTTAATAAAGTTGGACGAGAAATGCGACGCAAGAAAAGGAAAATTCTCCTGCTGCTAGATCAATGCCCTGCGCATCCTAAGAATTCACAACAACAAATGTAGAGGTTGTCTACTTGCCATCGAATACAACGTCACTTCTACAGCCAATGGATGGTGGGATTATTCGCTGCCTTAAAGCACACTATCGAAAACAATTAATGAAAGAGTTGGTTGCACGCTTAGATAGTGGCCAGGACGAATTTCTTCAGAGTGCTGCTAAATCTGCAACTGTTTTGGATGCCATTCTCATGCTAAAATCAGCGTGGATTAATGTGACCTCGACCACTATCCAAAATCGCTTCAGAAAATGTTTGCCATTGAATCAGGGAGAAACAATTCAATGCAACGAAGATTCTGAATTAGAACCTTTAAACAGCGAAGAATGCTCAACTTGGATGAAGAGTTTATCGAATGCGATCGTCAACTTCAATGTTTTGAAGAACTGAATGAAGTAAGAAATGATGAGACTGAAGTGTCGGAAGATGTTGAATTGATGAGATATCCACTACTCCACTGCAAGCACTTGCTATGCTTGACGACGTAAAAAGAGTTCTTGAAAAACATGGTATGCCAACTCAGGAGTTAAAGAGCATCCAACAAGCAATTCAAATTTACATAATACAAAACAAGAGCACGCGACAATCATCAGTATTAGATTATTTTCCGAAATAAATGTATGTACTGTGAAATTTTAATGTACTGTACATACATATCATTGTTTTTTATTTGTCTAAATGAATGTTATAAGTATATGTAGTTTTATGAATAAATGAAATTTTAGATACAGTATTATTGTTTTTTATTACACATTCCTTTATTATTACAGTATTTAAGTGATTACTCTTTGTACAATAAATGCTTCTTAAAAGGGTCTTATCCATATAAGCACAATGACCTATATAAGCACATTTTGTGCTGGTCCCGAGAACGTGCTTATATCGATCATCGACTGTTATATTATATATATATATATATAATATATATATTAGTCTAAATATAAAAGTATGAAATGCAGTTGATTCAAATGAATACGCTTTATTTCCATGTACTAATCAAACACTTCGAGATTGTCTTCCATCATGAAAATATTTAAAAGATCTGGAATAAAAAATGATTTAAAAAAAAAAACTCGTATCTATTGACTTGGCACTGCGCCATCCCGACCATGTCGAATCTCGTCACGCGAATATTCCAGCATGTCTAATTTTAAAAAGTACTTGATTCAACCTACATAAATAGAGTACAGTTATATTAATAAAACTCGAGGCCAGACTTTATTATAAATTAGTTGACCTTTAATACATTTAAAATAAAATAAAAAATTATTCATTCTTTTTATTTTTGTTTCATTGTATTTTATCTTAAAAGAACGTTTTGGCGTTTAAAGGTTCGTTCGTTTTTTTTCAAAGTATTTAATTTTAGCTTTCAAATTATTCATTGGTCCATTAGGGATGTTATTGTTTATATATATATTCGTGAATACTTCGACTGTTTTAATTTTAATGATTTTGCTGGGGTAGTGAGAGAAGAGGGGTGAATTCCTAGTTTGGAGGCGTCCTTTTAATACGCAACGCTTAAGTATAAATATGATATCATTGGATAGGCAATAGTTTATTTATGAACAGTGTTGGTGGGGGGGGGGATTTTATAATTTTCTGTATTCAAAAATAAAAGAATACTTGTATATTTTATGATATATTTTTGACACCCATTATCTGTATCAGGGGCAAATTTAAGCTTTAAGGTTTCCGTTTCCAACTTATCAGTAATGTAACATTTCAATGTTCGTGGTAAAATTAGTCACATTTTTGACATTGTAAAGGAAAGGTGTGTGTGTGTCTTTGTGTTTTAAAAAGTTTAAAATATGCAGTTTGACAACATTAATTCATGCCAAGGTTGTAATTTTGGTATAGTTCTACAGAAGCTAAGGCTAACAAAGACCCTAAGACCCACTCTAAGGTTAGCCCGAGAGAAAGGAAAGAGTAGGGGGCTAAGAGAAGAGAATAAGGGTTTAATTAAGTAGCAACACCTATCACTCATGGGTTAACATTCATTCAGAAAAAGAGAAAGAAAGGCTCACCATCATCATCCGCCGGTCACCACTGCCGACAAGTCCGAAAAATAGTCGAAGAGAATAGGAAAGGGTGAAAGATGAAAAGAAGTAAAATAAGAACGCTTACAAACCATGCAAACACAGTTTTAACTCACTATCATACCCAAATAAGGAGAGGATAAGAAGAAAAAAAAAAGTAGGTACGTTCAACTTAGTTTACAATTTTATATGTTAAATCGAATAATGCCCGGTTTAGGTCGAATAATGCCCGGTTTAGGTCGACTGATGCTCGAGTTAGGTTTGGTTAGGTTCTTTTTCCACCTCGCATCATTCATAAATAAATTATTTCCAATCCAATGGTGCAACTTTTATGTATATGCAATAAAAAGTTGAAGGACGCCTCTGAGCTAGGAATTTACCAAGGGTTCTTCATTTCTGTAAAGCTCTTGAAAAAGGGATACGTACAATATACAGTATATATATATAGTAGTATATATACAGTATATATATATATATATTATATATATATATATATATATATATATATATATATATATATATATACATATATATATATACACACACACACACATATATATATATATGAGGCGTCGGGAATAAGAGGAGCGAACTCACCAAACCAGTTTTGAGATAGACGCGTTTAAACTTTGTGACTGTTGTGTACGAGGGACACATTGCGCAAATACACGCATTAAAAATAACTACATTTTGAGCGTACGAGCGAGGTATTTGGCTATACTAATTGTCTGTGGATGGGAGGAGGGTTGAACTATTTATTCTTGGAACAATCGCAAAATCGCCAAAGTGGTGAGTTCGCCTCTCGTACTCGCGACACCTTATAACCTTTAACCTTTGGTTAGCTTCCGGCCGAATTGTTCATTATGACGAAGATCAAGCTTTTCACTCCACCTTAGACCTACAGTTTAACGTTTAACGTGGAATCAGAACCACGCCCCACCAGCAGCGCCCAGCGTCTTAACTACTATGCCACCCAGGATACCCATTTATCTACCAACCACTTTCTTTATTGTGTGGAAAGATGAACAGCTGGGTTTTGCTGCGCGCCGCCTGCCGTCACCAGGTTTGGGTCCCGGGGCCGATGGATTCGTATTCAGCGACGCTAACCACTACACCACCGAGCCGCCTCATACACACACACACACACACACACACACACACACACACACACACACACCTTTCAACTTTTCAAATGTTCTGCAAGCTTGTCGCTTTAAAGAAATGTTTTATTTGTAAATGACGATTATGTACAGTAATGCGTTTGGTCTCTCTTGCTTTTCTTTCGAACCCTTTAATGGAATATTCAGAAACACTCAATTCGGCCCGACATCTCATTCTTGCTGAAAATTTGTCCCGTTCATAAATTATCCCTTTTCTGTGATGGATAAGACTGTCAATATAACGTAAATTTTGATGACTCTTGTAATATTAATTTTATAAATCAGACAGAATCTCATAATAAGGCAATGTATTTGGATGCATTTGTGCTCATCACAAATAGTTTCCGATGCATTTTTAATAAGTTTTGCTTCACTGTTTTTTACATTTACGAAGGTCTAATTTTCGGATTATTTTCAGGTGGTTCTTCTTCAAATGAGAACAAACGTTATACGGTATAAAACTGCTATACGATGAACGTTGTTACGTTCTAAAGTATCTTTGAGTGACAGATATGCAAAATTTAATTCAGAGAAAGAAGTAAACGGTGTTCGGGTCGTCAGTTGCTAAATATACAAAGAGAGGATAATCTGTTTCTTAAGCTTATTAAGAGGGCTTCCTTTCTCTAAGGTTGTATCTATTCCCTCTTTCGTAAAAATAAAGGTAAATAGACTATACGTATAAAGAGGTGGGACTGCTAACGCACAGAAAAAATGAAAGCGTAGAACGTGATCTTAACACAGAGAAACAAGCATTTGTTTACATAAGCGCTTTTAAGAATTTACGGAGCTATTGAAGAATAGGGACCCCAGCCTTCTTTAGTTAGGCTTATAAGGCTAACTAACGAAAATATCACGACCTAACCTAACCAATCGTTAGGTTAACTGTACGCCCTTGAAGGTTGGTTAGGTTAGGTCATGATATTTTCGTTAGTTAGCCTTATAAAGCTAACTAAAGAAGGCTGGGGTCCCTATTCTTCAATAGCTCCGAATTTACTGTAACTACATAAAATTGGTTGAAATTGTATTAGCTGAGAAATTTTGTGTAAACAATTTAAAATATTTTCAGCATTAATTTACTGTAGCTTTTATTTCCACCAAAGACTTGATACAGAACATAGTTTTATTGGTGCTACTATAGTATGCGGTCTACTATGATTCGGCGGTCTACCTACGATTCCGCGGTCTACCTTTTAATTATAGCTTCTTATCTTGTTTACTAATTGCTTGTTTACATCCCAATGTCAATCGCCCTTGACGATTGGTTAGGTTTGGTCATGATATTTTCGTTAGTTTTAACGAAAATATCATGATTAAACCTAACCAATCATAGGTAGATCGCATACTATAGTAGCAAAGTTTTATTTATAGACAGTAATATATTTCAAATATTAAAACGGTAGAAGGGGTATAAAGCGCATGCGCAGTACATATGAAATGAGATGATGTTTTTAATGTATTGCGCATCGTTCACTGGAATTAATACAGTATATCATATATTATAAGGGGATCACCGAAGACTAAAGCCCCCAATGTCAATCGCCCTTGGCGATTGGTTAGGTTTAGTCGTGATATTTTCGTTGTTTTGTATATATTGACGATGGTTAAGATAAGTCGTGATATTTTCGTTAGTTTTAACGAAAATATCACGACAAAACCTAACCAGTCGTCAAGGGCGATTGACATTGGGGGATTTAGTCTTCAGGTGATCCTTATAAGGTTCTCTAAACACAGAAAAATATCTCTAGATTTGGTAGCATTTGGAGCCCGGGGTTAGGTGAAAGACTCGAACTCGAAGTTGGTATTTCATTTGTCATCGGGAAGTTACCTGGAAGTTACCTGCGAAATTTATATTAAGTGCATAAAAGTGTTGTTTTCTTTGAAGTTTAAATCAGTTTTTGGAGTCATTAACGTAAGTTTGGAGCTTTTTCGAAATTTTGGACTGTTTCGTATTTTTTTGAAAATAAGATATTTAATGTAGATTTTTACGCTGATTTAAAAAATGTAAGTTTTTTTAAGAAATGAGCGGTTAGGTTAGGTTAGGTTAGGTCAGGTTAGGTTAGGTTAGGGTTAGGTTAGTGGTTGTTGAAAGCTTACGAGGGACTAGAAGATCTAAAAGGTTACCACTACCAACATTATACAGTAAATCACAGCGAAAATTTCGTTGATCCCATTAGTGGAGTACATACGCAAGGCGTTGAATCTATGTGGAATAAGGCCAAACGAAGGAATAAGAGACAGTCAGGGACTCAGCGGCAAATTTTAAAGCATTGATATATTTTATTAATTATTGGCCTGTCGACTGTCGTCAGTTCTGATGTTTAAATTAGGAATTTTGTTTCATCGTATTACGCATAAATATTTTGCTTAGCCTGCGAGTAAAATACTGAGTCGTGCTTGAGCTTTAAACTTGGTTATAAGCGGATGTTAAATTATTATTATCAGTTAACGACTTATTTATTGACTAAACGTAATTTGTATATCGCGTAGATGTGGTTGCGAGGATTCATTATAGTTTCAAAATTTTTGAGGGAGTAAAGGGCTTGTATTTAAGCCCTTTTAAGCAGTTCATTTCTTGGAGTATCTAGTTATTAGCCTACGATTCGGAGCAACTGGAGAAAACGCACCTCAGTTTTGCCAACTGTAGAAGATGCACCTCTAAATGAGCCAACTGGAGAAAACGCACCTCTAAATGAGCAAACTGGAGAAAACGCACCTCTAGAACATAACTCAAAAGGATATTAAAACAAATGAATAAAAAACATGTTTATTAAGGGAAAACATACAATAAAATTATACAGAAACTAAAATCAAAAGGGATATTGTTCTGATATGTGTTTACACAAATTACTAAAAGCAAAATTATGAAATTTATCACGCCACATAAATTCAGATAAATATGAATTGAGCATGTTTCTTCGGCATCCATGTATCCTATAGTAACCGTTATTACATTATCATTTGTATAATTTAGGTCTCGGGGGTACGGGGGCGGAGCCCCCGTAAAAATCACGCATCACAAATTGATCGGTCGTAATGTCATTTTCGTTTAATCTAACGAAAATATCATGACTTAACCTAACCAATCATCAAGGGCGTACAGTAGGTCTTAGTTTAACTATTAATCCTGCCGGGGGCATTGACGTCAGCATTGATGTCAGCAGCGGCGGCCAATTTTCTGAAATTACCCCAACTGGAGAAAGCGCACCTCCGTTTTTGCCAACTGGAGAAAACGCGCCTTTCAGTCACATCATATGCGTTTTCTCCAGTTGCTCCTACGATTCAAGTGGTAATTGAACGTCAAGACCAGCTGGTTGCCTCGTATTAGGGTTGCCAGATCAGATGGTTTCCAAATCCGGAGATTTTATCTACGAAGCTCATCATTATTTGTTTATGTAGCTAGACTGATATATAAACTTCCTCATTTTTTAGAATAATAATTATCTTGCCAAAAATCTGTACGAAAAGAGGCAAATTCTACTTTTAATGACATTTTTGCAAAGCTCAATTTCCGGAAACTCCGGCCCAAAACCGGAGACCTGACAACCCTACCTCGTATAGAAGGTTAGTTATTTGTTGCTCGTATTATCCTATGAATTGTTTTAGTGTTTGATTATTATTATTATTTAAATAACTATACTTAAGATATGATTAACATAATTACTATTATTGATATTATCAGTATTATTAAAGGGAATCACCTGAAGATCAGGGCCCCCAGCCTTCGTTAGTTACCTTTATAAGGCTAACTAACGAAAATATCACGACTTAATCTAACCAATCGTTAGGTCAACTGTACGCCCTTGACGATTGGTTAGGTTAAGTCGTGATATTTCGTTACTTAGCCTTATAAGGCTAACTAAAGAAGGCTGGTGGCCCTGATCTTCAGGTGATGCGTTAAAGGTAAAAGTTTGATAAAGGTTTGTTTTCTATAAACTGAAGTATGGAATTTGTTGTCAGACCTACTTTTTTTAGTCGGGTCGTCGAAAAGTGGTAGAACAAAATCAATTTATTTTTCAAAAGTCTACTTAATATTTTGATACTGTTGGTTTAGGCAAGACACGAAGGAATCTGCATGAGAAGAGTCCTTGGTACTTTTCGGTTATATCCCCGCAATTTTAATAAGCCCCAATGTTAATCGCCCTTGAAGATTGGTTAGGTTTAGCCGTGATATTTTCGTTGTTTTGTGTGTGTATATATATATATATATATATATATATATATATGAAAAATTATTTCACGAAAGTGACACGTGAAAAATAGTTATGATGAATAAAACCACGAAGGGAAAGGAAACACAAAGGGGTGCTCAAGCGCTTTCGTCTAATATATATATTAACGATTGCTTAGGTTAAGTCGTAATATTTTCGTTAGTTTTCACAAAAATATCACGACTAAACCTAATCAATCATCAAGGGCGATTGACATTTGGGGCTTATTAAAATTGCGGGGGTATAACGGAAAAGTACCGTCACTTATGACATTTTAATTGTATTGCTATCTTAATTTTTTAAAGGTTTAAGTTTTAAAAAAAAAAATTATATTTTATACTCTTAGCTATTATAGAAGATGGCAAATGTGTTGCCGAAACGTTTGTGTTTCTGAAATAAGTTTGAAATGTTTGCCATTGTATTGATCGTGCTATTTATAAACTTCGGTTTCTGAAAGTAAATCAATCCATGCTATATACTAGGGGCACTCAATATATTTTGCCCCACCCTTTTTTTCTTAGCTAAATAATAGGCCATAGGGCTGAAATGTCTTTTGGGCCGTAAGTTTGAACTTTCTGCGCTTCACGTAACCGGATTTTTCCAGTTTGAACCTCCTCTCCTTTATAAAACCGATAGTTAACGCAGTTTCAAAATTGGCGTCTGACAGTGATGTGCGTTGTAAACAGAGAGCTGTTATCGAGTTCTTAACCGCAGAGAAGGAAACAGTTAGAAATATTTACAAATGTCTACAAAACGTTTACGGAGATGCTGTTGTTGATCGAAGCACAGCTCGACGCTGGTCTAAACGTGTGAGATCATCGGAGAGAGGGAGAACCAGCTTCGATGATGAGCCACGCAGCGGTCGCCAGGCATCGGCTGTGACATCTTACACTGTGCAATGTGGTAACAGCATCATTCGATCAAATCGGCGCGTCACATACAAGGAGCTATCACTGGAGCTAGGAATTAGTGAAGGAAGTGTGAATACGATAATTCAGCAAGTGGGATACTCAAAAGTGTGTTCACGGTTTGTTCCTCGCCAACTGACTGAAGATCACAAAGCCCAAAGAAAAGAAATTGCTTCTGAGTCGTTGGTTCGATACAAGACAGAAGGTTGATGACTTCCTTTCAAGAATTGTGACTGGGGATGAGAAACAAAACGCCAATCCATGGAGTGGCATCACACAGACTCCCCACGCAAGAAAAAGTTCAAAATGGCTCACTCTGCAGGAAAAGTTATGGCCACCATCTTCTGGGACATGAAAGGGTGATTCTGGTGGACATTATGAAGAAAGGACAAACAATCAACTCAGAGGCATATATTGCTACCCTACAGAGACTCCAGAGACGTATAAAGCGAGTTCGATCGGAGAGAAAACTGGAAGACGTCCTTCTTTTGCACGATAACGCAAGACCACACAACAGTTTGCAAACAAGAGAGGCCATCACAAAAATGCGTTTGACTGTGTTACCCCACCCTCCATACAGCCCGGATCTGGCACCTTCAGACTTCCATTTGTTTGGGCCAATGAAGGATGCTATTCGTGGAAAAAAGTTTCAGAGTGACGATGAGGTTGTTGAGGAGGTTAAGAGGTGGCTCCAGTAGAACCCAGCGAACCTTTACCAGCAAGGACTAAAGGCTATTGTTTCGAGGTGGAGGAAAGCCGTAGAAAAGGATGGAGACTATGCAGAAAAATAAAAACGTGTAAAAAAGGTATGTAACTACTTGTGTACAAAATTTCTGGAACTTACAAGGAAACTTGGAAAGAAAAATAAAAGGTGAGGCAAAATATAATGAGTGGCCCTCGTATATTAGAGGTGTACCAAGTACTAAAATTCATCGAATACCTAATATTAGTTTTATTTGGGCTATCAGTCGTCAATGTAAAAAATTGAAGCATTTGTCAATTTAACAGCACATAAGATAATAAATGTGAGCAAAAGCAGTGTGTTTTAGCCATCAAAAATCTACCAGGTTCCCATACTTATGGAAACATTGCAACTGCAGTGAGTTCTATATTGCAAAAATGGTCAATAGAGAGCAATCCTGTGCGTGCAGTTGTGTACGATAATGGTCTAATATTACTAAAGCTATTTCCGTTCTGAAAATGACTTCTGTTGTTTGTGCGAATCATACTTTAGCACTTGCAGTTAATGAAGCTCTCCTTAGCCAGAAGTCTGTTTCAGATATACTCATATGTGGAATGAGCGCAGAATCTGTTCCTATTTTAATCATTCATCTCTTGCCTGTGACAGATTTAAGGAAATCCAGAAGTAACAAACTTATAAGAAACGTTTTCACCCGATGGTACTATATATTCTATATGCTACAACGATTTCTTCAACAAAAAACTGCAGCTGTTGCATACCCCTCGGATTGTGACATACCAACCCTCAATAACCATCAGTGGACTCTAATTCAGCGTGTTGTAAAGCTTCTTACCCCATGCCAAAAATTAACGAATGACTTTTTCTCTGATTCTTCTTATCTTTCCATGGTGTCTTCCCGTGTAACAGGTCTCGTGGTATGTATTTTTGCGTAACATAACTGATGATGGTGTTCGTACTATGAAAAACGCTTTAATAGAAAATTTACAAAATCTTTTCAAGCAGTGGAAGACAGACATTACTTGGATGATTGCTCAGGTTTTAGATTCTCGTTTCAAATTTGTTTTCATTACAGTGCCTGAGTTTGTGAAAAATAAGATAATCACTGTATGCAATGCCTACTGCTAGTCCTACACGTAATATAACTCATGGCGATGAAACAACTGCTTTTGTTTCACGAGAAGATCAAGAACCTTTGAAAAAGAAGCCGAAGGTTGACTTATGGAGCTACTTCGATGAGGTTGCTACGTTTTCACAATCAGATGTGCCTCCATCTATAAAAAGTAGCCAGCAACGTTGTCAAAAAGAATTAGACATCTATTCAAAGGAGCCACGAGTCAGTCGCGACACGAACCCTTTGGAATGGTGGTGCCATAATGGCGAAAAATTCCTGAAACCACTAGTATTTGCTCGCAAATATCTCACCACGCCATCTACAACCGTAAAAAGTGAACGGCTGTTCAGTTCTGCGAAAAATATAATTACCGACGCACGCACGTAATCGTTTAGCTCCTGATGCTGCTGAACGACTAATTTTTCCATACGATAATCTATTTTCTTAAATTTCAATTTTTAGGTTTTGTTTTTGTGGTAATTATTACCATTACCTGTTAATTTTTTGTAAGGTTATATTACTTATTAATCTCAGTATACCAAGTTGGATTTGTTTGTGATTATTCTTTGAAATAAAAAAATACATTTTAAGTTCCATTTTCTAAATCACGTTATTTAACACTAATTATATAAATATTTGGTATTCGGTTAAAAATATAAAAACTATTCGACCGAATACCGAATATCCTAATTTTTTACTGAATACCGAATATTTGGTAGTCCATATATATATATATACACACACACACAAACTCAGAATGGTCCCCTGAGAAACTTGTATGTTAAACACAGACCGTACATGGAACAAGGAACTCTTCTGGGAAATTACATCCACTATACTTCGAATAAGTAATGATAAATGACAAATATTATAAATTTTTCTTTTTCATGATGGAAAGCCCAACGTGGGCACCGGGTTACTCGCAAAGAGGCCGCAAAATATAGCTTCCCTCACCAGCTATCTGCAAAGCAGATAGGATCCAAAGCTGGATCCCAAAGCTCGATCCTATCTGCTTTGCAGATAGCTGGTGAGGGAAACTATATTTTGGGGCCTCTTTGCGAGTAACCCGGTGCCCACGTTGGGCTTTCCATCATGAAAAAGAAAAAAACTATAGTATTTGTCATTTATCATTACTTATTCGAACTATAGTGTATGTAATTTCCCAGAAGAGTTCCTTGTTCCATGCACGGTCTGTGTTTAACATATATAATATATATAAATTTTTTTTTGGTTTTACACCAAAAGTAAGTTTTAAATTCAAATATTTAAATTATAACTAACGAACTATTTTGTCCTTCCAAAGAAATTCAAGCTTTTGTGATCGTCTTAAAGTTTTACATTTCTGCGCATTCTTGTTATTTCGTTTCACGATCTATTTTTATCCGAGTTCTTTTTGAAAAATGGAAGAGAGAAATAAGTATAAGAAGAATTGAAGTATTTTCCTAATTTTAGTTAGACACGTATGAAATATCGCTCGTAATTTAAAAAGTTTTAACAAGCAAGATTCTCGATCAATTTAGTTTGTGTTTCGGGACAGTTGCGATGTAAGTCCGGGCATCTCGTGAACCTTGGACCTTGATTTTGGCTCTCTTCTTTCTCTATGGGAAGGGTGTTCTTTCGCGGGCACTCGCTCTTGGCCCCTCCTTCCTGCATAATAAAAAGGAACATTAAAAAATGTACGTAAAAATATCTCGACACATTTTTACTGTCGGAACAAAAATAAGTTAGTTCTGATTAGGTTAAGTTACGCTAGGTTAAATTAACTAAGATAGGTAGGGTTTGGTTAGCTAGTACCTCACTATTTCGGGACTTAACAAAAAAAAATCTTCGAATCCTCAGCTGCGTCCGAAACACTTATTACGCCTTCTAGGTTAGGTTAGGTTAGTTTCGGTTAGATTAAATGAGGTTTGTTAAATTAATTTTTAAGATGTGTGAATTTTAAAAACTCGGTACTTCATTTATGCCGAGATGCTAACGTATGTGTGGGTGTGTATGTGTGAGTATGTGGGTGTGTATGTGTGAGTTATGTGGGTGTGTTCAAATAATATAACAATGCATGCCTGGGATGATGTGAATTATATTTTAAAGAACTCATGAATTTTGTTTTTGTAGGTCAAAGGTGAAGCTTATAAAGAGAGACTCGTGAAATAATTAATAAACCTTTATTTATTTTAAACGTGTTCAATGTAAAAATATTTTACAAAATAATTATTAAAACAGTCTTTTGAAATTTTAAGTTAATTCTAAATTTAATTTTCATATTTTTAGCTATTCTCGCTCGGGAAAAACATAGGATGAAATTGTCAACATTTGAGAGCCAGTGCGAGTCCATTTACATACTATACTTTATTCATTTCTAACAGTTAGTTCCACACCCTCATGATATCATTCATTAAGGTTTCTTACACACACACACACACACATATATATACACACACAGGTGACAAAAGTAAATAGATACCACATTAAAGATCCTCAAGAACAAATGGCAAATTTCATCAATGGAATGCCAGAACGTGTATCAGTTTTACGTGATGGAAAGGAGACAGCAACACGATTCTAAATACATTCATTCAATAAATCTGTTCTTATTATTATTAACTTTTATTATCAAATGGAAAAACTTTGGAAAAACCAAGGTGTCTATTTACTTCTGTCAACCCTTTGTGTGTGTGTGTGTGTGTGTGTGTGTGTGTGTGTGTGGTGTGTGTTAGTGATGTAGCGGATGTCATTTTTTTCACATCCGCGGCTGCGGATGCGGATGAGGATGTTTGATTTCAACATCCGCGGATGCGGATGCGGATGTCTACATTTTCGTTATTTTTTAGGATATATTCGAGATTTGTTGTGTTTAACGTATATAATAAGTTATTATATAGAGAGAGCTGTAGCTATAATGTAGTATAATTGATTAATTGTACAATAATTGCTGTACTTTTCTCTGAACATATAAAATAATATCAAGCATCTAACTAATATAGAAATCAATCAGTGAATTCGTCTGCAAATAAATTCGTTATATTTTGTTGAGTTTCAGCCACAATTAGAAGCCATAATTGTGTTACCAGGATGCGGGACGTGAACCCAACTCAAATGCACCCCACCGACCTCTTTCCCCAACCTCCACTCTTATAGAAAGAGATCTTTAATTAGCTTGATAACTATTTATATTAAGTTTAAAGTTTTATTAGGCATATTTATAAATGAGTAATTAAAATAAAGTAACTAAGATGTTCATCGTTTAATGTTCAAACTTAATTATAGGAAGGTTATGCTTAAGGAACATTAATTTTTCTGCCTTTTCTGCTGCCAGTCTGTTCTCTTTTCATCATATATTAATCCAGCACTGGTAAATAATCTCTCGCTTGGTACGTTTGTTGGAGGACAGGCTAAATGTTTCCTTGCAAGTTTACTCAAGTATAGATAGATATTCTGCGTATTTTTCCACCAACTAATAGGATTGTCACATGCAGCCAGGCGTTTTTCTTGGTGATAGCTCTCGATCATTTTTACTACATCTTTTGACATCGCGTAGGTCTCGTCATTGCTGCTTGACTCAAGAAACTGAGAGACAGATTCTGTGATAGATTTGCTTGTTGAAGGTGTTGGTTCTGTCACTGAAACTTTTATTCTTTTGGTGGGTGGCGAAGCGACAGATTCAAGAGATTGAAGCTCTTCAACTGCTTTGCCAAGTGATGATTTAACTCGTTCTAATGTACTAGGTGAAAATAACTTAGCTTTGTAAAGTGGATCTAAGTAGGTTGCAAGAGAGTAACTTCATACAAGAACAGCCTCTCGTCTTGTCGCTTGCATCACTTTTGCGCACAATGAACTAGTTCTATTAATATAGTAGAATTTGATAATTTCCGCTTATTAATGACGTTTTATCTCAACGGTCCACATCCGCACGACATCCGCAGTCCAAAGTGCGGATGCGGATGCGAGAAAATGTGCGGATATTCCGCGGATGCGGATGCGGATGTGACCTACATCACTAGACTGTGTGTGTGTGTGTGTGTACAGTATATGATGAAAATATCCACGAAGGAAAACGAAAACACAGAATGGTGCTCAAGCGCTTTCGTCTAATGACATCTTGAAGAACACTGAAATAAATATCAAGTTCGAGACTATATACTCGTATAGGTCAGAAAGAAATTTTTTTTAAAAACTGTAGGAAGAACATACAAATCTATAAGGAAAAACTACCAGAGTTTTAGCAGTTTCTCCTTCTTGTCTAAATCTGTTCTGAACGAATTCAAAACAACAGGATCAAGCGAAAAAAGGCACTGGCTAATGTTGAAATTATTTGTAAGTTGAATAATGGAAGACTCAAGAATATTTCTATTAACAATGTTGCTTGAGTGAAACCAAACTGAAGTATTATTCCAATCAATACAGTGGGATAACTCTGACAAATGGACGAAAAGGGCACTGGACGACTGTCCCATTCTAATGTAAAAGGAATCACATTGTTTACAATGTGATTCCTTTTACATTGGACAGACGGGAAAGGATTTGCATACACGTGTAAAACAGCATCAATATTCCGTTAGAACGGGACAGTCGTCCAGTGCCCTTTTCGTCCATTTGTCAGAGTTATCCCACTGTATTGATTGGAATAATGCTTCAATTTTGTTTCACTCAAGCAACATTGTTAATAGAAATATTCTTGAGTCTGGCATTATTCAACTTACAAATAATTTCAACATTAGCCAGGGCCTTTTTTCGCTTGATCCTGTTGTTTTGAATTCGTTCAGAACGGATTTAGACAAGAGGGGCAAAGTGCTAAAACTCTGGTAGTTTTTCCTTATAAATTTGTGTGCTCCTCCTACAATTTTTATTTTGCTATTTTATTTTTTTGGTGACCTAAATATAGTCTCGAATTTGTTATTTATTTCAGTGTTCCTGAGGATGTCATTAGACGAAAGCGCTTGAGCATTATTCTGTTTCCTTTCTCCTTCGTGGGTATTTCCATCATAAATATTATTCACGTTACTTTCGTGAAATAATTTCTCTCGCTCTCTCTCTCTCTCTCTCTCTCTCTCTCTCTCTCTCTCTCTCTCTCTATATATATATATATATATATATATATACATTAATAATAACAAGGGCAAAATTCAGAGTTCATGTCATGAACATTCTACAGCAAAAGCCTTAACTTAAAAATTTAAAACGTTCTTAGAATTTCCTTTCTTGTTCTTTGTTTTTCTCAAAATTTGCTGGACAAGAATTTCATTTCTTTGACGCCAAATTTTTTTTTTTTTTTTTTTTTTTTTGTAAAAGGGAGTAAATTTAGGAATTTAAAATTAATGAAATTGTTTTAGCT
Organism: Bathynomus jamesi; assembly: GCA_023014485.1. Lineage (NCBI taxonomy): Eukaryota > Metazoa > Arthropoda > Malacostraca > Isopoda > Cirolanidae > Bathynomus > Bathynomus jamesi. Next base: position 467,607 of record JAJOZX010003525.1, on the reverse strand, counting down.
ACCTTTTTAAAGACACACTGAACATAACCCAGTTACCTTTTCTCTGTATCTGATATATATATATACATATATTGAGAGAGAGAAAGAGAGAATTGTAGAAAATTGAACCCATTTCGGAAAGTCCTTTGAGAAGAATTTTTGAAAAGGGGAGTCTGAAAAGTGAGGAGAAGTGTTTCAGGTTTTCAAAAGTATTTGACCAGTTTTTTACTCGAATACAGAAAGTCTCGTGAGGTGAGTAACCTCAAATTATCATCATTTTTATAAGTTTTTAGTGAACGTTTTTAAAATAAATATTCCTTGCACAGAAAAAAAAGATCTTTGATTGCAACAATCAGACTATTTGACACCGAAGAAAATGGGTAATTTTTCCATGCAACTTTTCCAATCTGAAAAATAAGTATGGTTGGTACAGTCGTCATCTAATTCAGGGGTTCTTAACCTTTTTTGGATGCGACTCAAATGCTGCTGGCGGGGCTAGCTCGGCGACCCATGCCTTCAAACGGTTCACTCGTAATAGATAATGATATAACTAACACTGTTCAACAAATGTTTATCTCCTTTTGCTAAATGTTGGTGATTCTTATGTTCTTTTTTACGCTGATTACGAAAATGAAAACAGATTTTTCTATCACCCACAGTTTTTGAGGGATTTGCACTTTGAAATCCTCTGAGATCGAAATAGCATTCCTCAGTTTGCATCATAATACGAGATTTATTGTTAGTCATTTATTTTGTATAAAATCTTTATTTTATGCATATTATTATTTATATTTACGTGTTTTTATATAATATGCATATATTTATTTAAGTATGCGCCTCGCTGGTGTAGTGCTTAGCGTCGTTGACTACGAATCCATCGGCCCCGGGATCCAGACCCGCTGACGGCAGGCGGCGCGCAGCAAAACCCAGCTGTTCATCCTTCCACACAATAAAGAAAGTTGGTAGATAAATGGGTATCCTGGGTGGCCTAGTGGTTAAGACGCTGGGCTGCTGGTGGGGCGTGGTTCGGATTCCAAGCCCAGCTTTTCGGGACAACCAATGCCAATAATGGTGTATGGTCTATGAAAAGTGATTTAATGTATTGGAATGATGTGAACGCTCTCATGGAGGCACTTGGTGGAGGACACAATTTTAAGAAATGGAGGCTTTTTGTTGATTCATCAAAGTTTAGTTTGAAAGTACTACTGCACAACGGTAATGTCTATCCTTCGGTTCCGATTGCTAGCCTAAATAAGCCTATACTGTTGCTAGCCTAAAGAAGCCTATACTGTTGCTAGCCTAAATAAGCCTATACTGTTTCTAGCCTAAATAAGCCTATACTGTTTCTAGCCTAAATAAGCCTATACTGTTTCTAGCCTAAATAAGCCTATAGATATCAGTTTGGCTCGTTATTACGAGTATATATTACAGGGTGTCCCGTAAGTCTGGACCCATAGGGAAAAATAATAAAATTACAAAATAGTCCAAAAATTATTTATAATATATTTTTTTATTATTTTTATTATTATTTTTATTATTTTTTTATTATGATCTTACTCCGCTGGAGTTTTATTTGTGGGGCCACTTGAAAGCCAAAGTGTACGAGGTCAACTTCAGAACATTTTCCACCTTAAAGCACGCATTGGATGGGCGTGTCAAGAAATTTCTGCGACTGTGATTCAGAAAGTGCTGTCGCAGTGGAGATTACGTCTTCAACTATGTGTGCGACACAACGGCGGACACTTTGAACAGATTATGTAATAATTTTTGGACTATTTTGTAATTTTATTATTTTTCCCTATGGGTCCAGACTTACGGGACACCCTGTATATATATACTATATTATTACTAAAATAAAAAGTGCGGATACTTATTGAAGGACCCTCGTATAAAATTATTGTGAGGAACCCGAAATTTGGTAAAATATGTAAACTCAATAGCTGTAAAATGTAAATAATCTATTAAATACATTAGAAAATTGAAGAAAAAAGTTAACTGAAAGGCGTACGTGACGTCATATGAAACAGATTGTCTATCTTGTTTCAGTTTTAACACCTGTTTAAAAACGTTCATTTTATAGCTAATTTCCTATTTCCAATAAAGTCTGCTTTGAATAGTATTCTTATAGTGTGTTTTGCTTCATGCGAAATAGTGTGTTTGGGGCCATATTTCATACTTTGGGGGCAGAAAAATATATTACTAAAGTACATTAGCAAGAAAATTGGACCCCATAATTTAATAAAATATTGTTTTAAACCAATATTTAAAGGTTTACTTCAGGCTTTTACAAATGACTATCAACGAATTTATTAAAGAAACGCCTGAATGTGAACTCCAATACGAGGCCCTCCTCGGAAGAAGTAGCTAAGCGACAAATTTAAAGTTAAAGTGTCAGTTAAAGTGCTTAACTTTTGAAGATATTTCGACGAAATATATTAAAAAGTTAAAAAATTATGTCGCTTCAAATTTGCTAAGACTTTAACCGCTTTTTCTGACGTTTTTTTTTGCATTTTGTCGCTTAGCCACTTCTTCCGAGGAGGGCCTCATAAACGTTCAAGTAAATTTCGAGTAAACTTCCCTTCAACTTGACTGAAATACATTAAAGTATTATTGCTTCCTATTTATAGAGGGTTTCTTTTAATGATATCTATAATTTGGGCCTTATTTGAATAAAGAATTGTGTATAAGCGCTAAAATTTCTTTATTATATTATGTTTTCTGCATTAACCCTTTCACCCCACACACTCGAGTTAAAATCCATTTCTGGACGCGAAAGCTTTATGCGTTCCCTCGGGTATTAAAATATATGCTAGGCTGTACTAATATTTACCTTGTAAATATTAGTACCCTTGTTTTATATTCAAGATGTGCTGGGTTTGAATCTTGGTGGGGGGCATTTTTGCATTATTCAAAATCGTGTGTTCATGCCTGATAAGATTCTCTCTCTCTCTCTCTCTCTCTCTCATATCTATATATATTATATATATATATATATATATATATATATATATATATATATACACACCTCGTCAGGTAATTTCCTGACAAGGTGTATTGATGAATACACGAAAGGCCTTGGAATAATTTTTTTCTTTTTCCTTGTGGATTTGCATCATGCACACACACACACACACACACACACACACACACCACACACACTGTATTTTATATATAAATAATTTTTTTTTTCTTAAATCGTGTTAAATATTCAACTGGAAAGTGTTTTGAATACAATTGTGCATTACCCGTGTAAAATTCAGAATAGTGGCACGGATTTGTGGTACCATTTGAAATTTTATTCGGACATATTTTTTTACAAGTACCTTACATACTTCATTTTAAAATTTTAGCAGTTATGGTTAAACTGAGCCAAACAAACTGAAATTCACTGTTAAAGATGATAACTATGTTAAAATTTGAGAATAGGTCATAATAATCATTCAAGATGGCGAGAAACAGACGCAGCGTTCAGGCGAATTATAACGCAGCCCGATGCACTACCTTCAGTATCATTATTACCAGCATCACCGGGGTTTGAACCTCGGACCTGAGTGTCTTCACTTCGATTGTAAGTAACGGGGCAACTCTTTGAACTACGGTCGTTGGCTCGTGAATAGGTAAAGCGTAAAAGTTTTATCAGCTTCAACTCTGTGTTCGCAGTCGACAGTGAGATATCTTATTTTCTAAGGGATATTACATTTTAGACCAGTGATCCGCAAACTAGGGTGCGGGGCCCCCAGGGGGTGAACGATACGTTGGAAAAGGGGTACTAGAAGGGTTACTTAATTCACGAAACGTAACTTATCTCGCATTGAATAGGAAAAATACTTAGTGACACGCAGAGAAGAATTATACTTCAAATTTTAAAGGAACAGTTCTGGTCCCTACCACTAGTTGCGCTCACCACTAACTTGACATCACTAGCTACCAACCTGTGCTCGACATTCCCATTAACAACAGGGTGGTGCGTGGTGCGTCATTCTTTTATCTAATAAGAGGATGTAACTGAAAAAGTTTGCGAACCACTACTTTAGACGACAAACCAAATGCTAGAAAAAAATTTTCGAAATGGCGTCGAGAAAGATTTTAGCTGTAGATAAACCTTTCGACAGACAGACCAAATTATCGAAACACCGAAAAATATTCCTCGAATTCAAATTTTTTTTTTCAGCCAAAGTACTTGGATCTCCCAAAACGAAGACTTAAAAAAAAAAAAAAAAAAATAAATGATCTATTCTAACTTAACCTAATTAACTTAAGCTAATCTAACGCAGTGGAGCTGGGGATAATTTTTCTTAACCAGGCCTAATCTAACTTTATCTAATTCAAATCTAACCTTAATTTTACAGAGAATTTACAAGAATTTGTTAGAAAATAAAATTTATTAAAATCCTTTTGACACCATTTCCAAAAAATTCCGTCTATTTTTGTTGTTGTTGTTGTTGTTGTTGTTTGGGAACAATGTTATGAAGAGTTTATTCTCTTTTTACTATCTATTAAATTCCTAGAATTTGTCTTTGTAAATTTATAGGTTAAGTGTAGCTAGTTAACGTTATTAGGTTGCGTTGTTATGTTATGCCTGTTTAGGTTATGTTAGGTTAGTTTAGATAAAATTTGGTTGAGTTAAATCGTTTAACGTTTTGTCGTCTTTGTTAGCAAAAGTAGGAATATTTTCATTGTAAAAGGTTTTGCACTCGTGAAAAAGTTTTTCGACCTCTCAGGAATTTGGTTCGGCAGTCAAAATGTTCGCCTTTCAAAAAATTCAGATGCCGTTTTATATGAATCCGTCCATTAATTTATGTACTATTAAAAGTTTTGAAATTATTTCTTTAATAATAAAAAAGCGAGATATACTTACTATATAGAGCAGGGGTCCCCAACCTTTTTGTGCCGGAGAGCACATTCAAAACTACCGGTAGTGCGGCGGGCACCATTTACTTTTTCAAGGCAAATTTATAGTTGGACTTAATAATGAACATAATACACAAAAAACCATTTAATTCCTATATAAAATAATGAACATAATACACAAAAAAAAAATCATTTAATTCCTATGTAAAATAATGAACATAATACACAAAAAAAACCATTTAATTCCTTGTAAAATAATGAACATAATACACAAAAAAAAAAAACAAGGATGGGCTAACTAAGAATCTTAGAAAAATTATCAAAATGCTAACTTAATTTATTTATAAAGAAATAATTATTTTCAAATAAATGAGCATCTGTTTCTATAATTAACTACTAAAATTTAATAAAATGTTAAGTATGTTACATATTTTAAATATTTAGTAACTAAATATTTAAAATATGTAACATACTTAACATTTTATTAAAAAATTAAATAAAAACTTATCAATCGTAGTCAGTCAGTGGCGGGCACACGCAAAAGGGTCGGCGGGCACCATGGTGCTCGCGGGCACAGGGTTGGGGACCCCTGATCTAGAGTCTACAAAGACGCAATACTGCTTCCAGTAAGATCACCGAAGTTTAGAGGCGTTGGGTTTGTTCAGTAATTAGATGAGTATCGATCCGTGTTTTGGATGTGACGTAAAGCTGTATGTCCCCTCTGTCACGTGACCTTTGCCGTTACAAGGGCGGTTAAACAACCCTCAAAGATTATTAATAATATTAAAGTTTATAAACCAGTATTTACTTCTTCCAGTTATTGTCTGTCTTTTGAGTTTAGTCAGTTATTGGCTTCGTACATAGATTTTATAAACAGAAATAACGAAATGGGATTGGAATTAAATCAAGTTCGATTTGCAGTGAAACAAAAGGTTTTTGAGGTGTGGTGTGTTACGAGTTCAAATGAGATCAACAAATTTTTTTTCTAATTAAATGCTGTAGAAAATTTTTTAACATAATAAAGAGTACTTTTGAATTTCTCTCCTACAAACATGAAAATATTTGACAAAAAGTTTTGTAAATGATTTAAACTAAAGGAAGAGGGTTGGAAATATCGGAGAGAGGAAGAAAATATTCTCCATGATGTACTGTATAAGTTTGGGCCTTTTAGAAAAAAGAAATTCATACAAAAATAAATAAATTGCATGTTTAGTGTTTCTTTAATACTGGTGTTGATGAATTTCTTAACATTTCTTGTTAATGTATCATGTCAGTAAATGTGACGTTGTAGCATATTATAAAAAGTAAAGAAATTTAGGCAAATTTGCTACATCCGCCTTAACGCTGAAAAAGAAAATGAGGGTCTATCATGGAGAGAAAGTTCCCGAAAAAGGGCGGATTATACACTCAAACATTGCATGCAGAAAAGTTCATGTATCGTGCTGATTTTACGCTTCTCCAGGACTACTAAAAGGCGTGCTAAACAAGCACGGCAATCTTGCTCTCCCCAAACCATAAATGTCCCTCTTTCAGTCATATAGGTATGTCGTTAGCTACTCTATTAACAATTCATGGTACATTTTACGATCTTGCTTAACCAGAAAAAAAAAAGGTTGTTATGAAAAGTGCATGCACCGTGCTAGTTTCATCACGTTTCCGAGTTGATCCAGAGACTGTACGGGTTTTTTTTAGTGTAGGTAGTACATGTAATAGTGGCATGTCAATCCGTATCATTATAACAGAATTAGGACTCTCTAGACTGAAAGTTAATAACTGGACTCGAACATGAGAAGAAGGTATACTATATAGGATAAGGATCGTTCTCGCAGGTGAAGAATCCTAACAACTAATGAACACAAGTGAATAGTAACACCGTAGAAAAGAATACCCTCACCATTGCACTTGGAAGCCGTAGCGTCCGTAGCTCAGTGGGTAACACCCTTTCTTATAAGCGAAGTGAAAACACTAAGGGGGGGGGGGTTCGAATCCCAATGATCTACAGAACAGATCTACAGAAACTAAGGCTAACAAAGACCCTAAGATCTACTCTAAGGTTAGCCCGAGAGAAAGGAAAGAATAGGGGGGTTAAGAGAAGAGAATAAGGGGTTAAGTAAGTAGCAACACCTCTCACTCGTGGGTTAACATTCATTCAGGTAAAGAGGAAAAAGACTCACCATCATCATCCGCCGGCCACTGCCGACAAGTCAGAAAAATAGTCAGAGAAAATAGGAAAGATTGCAGAGCGGTCCTCTACTCCATAGGGAGGTAAAGCCCACTCTGCCGGAAAAAGATGAAAATAAGTAAAATAAGAACGCTTACAAACCTTGCAATACATTCTTAACTCAAGAACAACACATTCTTAACTCAAAGCAACGCATTCTTCCAACTGTTGCAGACCGATCCTCCACTCCATAGGGAGGTAGAGGATGCAGCCCACTAAGCTGGAAAGGCGTGAAAGATGAAAAGAAGTAAAATAAAAACGCATTACAACACATTCTTAACTCAAACACTTATCATACCATGCAAACATGCAAACTACAGACATGCAATAAAGAGAGAAGAAAAATAAGTATGATGGTGGTAATAATAATAATAATAATAATAATAATAATAATTATACAGAAGTCAGAACAGTGGGCTGTATGAGTTGACCTGAGCGCTGTGCCAGTTTCTGGCATTCCTGATTGCACTTGGAATGAGGGAAAACCTTCAGCTTTGACGTCTACGCAGCAACAATGCAAAAAGAGCTGCACGGAAAGGGCATTCATCATCGGGTTTCAGCAATAAAAAGGAAACTTTTAAAATCGATAACGTTTTGCAAGAAGGACGTGAATGAAGATTTGAACTCCGGAGGAAAGGTCATCTTCGCTGATAAAAAGAAAGTCTGCTCAACTAATATATATATATATATATATATATATATATATATATATATATAATATATAATACAGGGTGTTCAAAAGAAACGCAACCCATTGGAGAATGCATCTATCACTGTAACCTAACCCCTTTCTTTCTGTTTCGGGTTAGGCTTCTTTTTGAATACCCTGTATAATTTATATATTAGAACGTCCGCTGCACCTTGCGCAACAAACCCCCGAAAGATAACCTCAAGAGATTAAGACTGGGAGGGGCAGGTGTGTTACTAAAACCTTCCCCGGTTCTCCTTTAATGTGTATACTAAATTTGGTGCAGACTTCCCTAGCCGTTTAAGCGTGTATAAATGAACATCAGATATCATCATCCCCTGCATATTATATATATATATATATATATATATATTTTTATAGATTATAAAATATATATCTCTATCAAATATTATATATATATATATATATATATATATAAGTTACAGTCAATGTCTAAAATCCGGCAATTTGTAAATTGACTGAAATTTTAGGCAATGTGTCAAATTGATGATACACACAAAATCTAATCTAATCTAACCTAATGAATTTTTAGGCAGCTTATTGGAAATACCAGTGGGCATGCATATGCAGCATTACCAGAAAGGTTAGGTTAGGTTTTTGTGTGTATCATCAATTTGACATATTGCCTAAATTTCAGTCAATTTACAAATTGCCTGATTTTAGACATTGACTGTAACATATATATGTATATATATATATTATACGCATAGTCACTCATTGAAATATCTGACAGATAGCCATTTAAAAAAAAATTATATTCGAATAAAGTTGCAGCGTGTTCCTCTATGACATAATATGTAATATACAGGGTGCTCAAAAAGAAATTGAATCCGAAACAGAAAAAAAGAGTTCGGTTACAATGATATATGCATTCTCCAATGGTTTGCGTTTCTTTTTGACCACCCTGTATAACTTAATTAAAAAGCGTAAAGAAATTTATGAAGACGACTGTACTTACTTATAAATACATAAATACATGGACCATCTAATGTTTACTGTCTTCCTCGTGTGACCTTCCTCGTGTGACCTTCCTCATAAATTAAAAAAGGCAGACCGCTAATTCCAATATTGTACGAGTATATTAATCAAGATCTTTAAAAGAAGTTAGAAAAAGAAAGTCTTTGAAAAACTTAAACAAATATTCGTGGGTATAGATTTTATATACCATCGTCCACAGTTTCCCTATAAGCGAACCCCAAACCCCGGGTTCGAACCCATGATACTGGTAATAATAATGCGGGAGTTTGAGTAATGGGTCGCGTTAGTTGGCCTGAGCGCTGGGCCAGTTTCTGGCCATCCTGATTGATATTGTAGACTCTGTATCGAAAGAGTTTTGATCAAATTCTTGATAATGGAAAACTCTCGAGCCACTAAAAATTACATCAATTTAGGACTAAAAAAATTGTTGATTCTGTGATTTTTTATTTATTTATTTATTCATTAATTTATTCAGCTAAACCTAACCTTTAGGATCAAAAAGGCTACGTAGTGTCGAGTGATTATTTGACTCGTTCTAGGAAATATGACGCAGGAGGGAAAAACGCTTGCTATTTGGTATGAACATGTTTTAATTAAAATGTTTTTTTTTCTTTCGCGTAAGGTCAAACTCCCCCCTAACGATAAATTTGTATTTATGCAGCGCCATGTTCTATTTCAGTTGTATAAATTTAAATATCAAGTCATTTGTTTAAAATTATATTTCCATTGCCATTTTCAATGTTATTAACGTCATTGTTTCCCTGCGATACAATGATTTTTATTGTACAACTCTCGTGTTTATTTTGTTTACATTAAAAGTCTATTCTTATTTTTATTTTTATTTACAGTATTGTGTTTACGACAAAAGAATGTCGTTGTTTTATAGTGTGTAATCGTAAATATTAAGAGTTCCAAAGAAATTTAGGGAAACAAACGAAGTCCACTAATTATGTTGGTGACTTTATAGTGAGAATTAAATATAGAAATAGGTGAGGTAGATTGAATTGAATAAAATCTAATTCCAAAACGGGATAGAATTGAAATAAGACCCAGCTGGGAATTGAGTTTAATCCATTTTCTCTCTCTCTCTCTCTCTCGTATATATATATATATAACCTATAAATTGGATACAATACCTTATTTTTAGTATAAAAACAATACCTAATTTTGCGATGTCCACACACAGTGAATGAAGTAGTGACTTTGCACACCATTTTCATGTTGGCACTACCACTGCGCAAGAATTTTATCTTTTACTACACACCATCACAAAATCTACGCGTATTAAATTACACGATCAGGAGGCCAACGTATAGGTCCACATCTTCCTTGCCAAGGGTCTGGAAATGTTCATTCAACCACTGCCTCACGGGTAATGCGTAAGGTAATGAAACGCAAGTTGTCATTATCTGTTACAATCAGCCATTAAAGAAAATAGGATAAGTTATCTCACCTAGGGCACATAATGGCCAAAATCATGACACCAGGAGAGTTTTGTGACACTTATACAGGGTGTCCCAAAAGTCCCTATCTATTTTGTTGAAATAGGCTGAATTTCAAATAAATGTCACACTGACCTGAAGACAGATGTACTTCTATACAAATTACAAGTATTACACCATTAAAATCTTTAATTAGTAGTTTCCACATGTGCTCCATCTGTATCTCTGCAAATCTCAAAGCGGTCAGCTGCATTGCGGAACACATTTCCGAGCATTTCAGGGGTTATTTTCTCAACTGCTTGCCTAATGCGATCTCGCAGATCTGCTAAATCTCGAATATTTCTGCGATAGACCTCTTATTTAATGAAATCCCAAGCAAAGAAATCCAATGGGGTCAAATCCGGAGATCGCGCTGCCCAGGGCCTATTTCCCCCACGTCCAATCCAACGATTTGGAAAACGCTCGTTTAGGTATGTCTGAACAATTCTGGCATAATGACATGGTGCCCCATCCTGCTGAAAGACTACATTGTCGAGAATGCCATCTTCAAGAAGTTGAGGTTCTAGAAAATTCTGAAGCATATCAAAGTAAACAGGCCCTGTTACTGTAGCCTCTGCAAAGAAAAAGGGCCCGTAAATCTTAGACTTCGTCATTCCAAGCCACACGTTGACTTTAGGCGAGTTTCTTTCCCATTCAGTGAACTCAGTTGGCTTTTCATTAGCCCAGATGCGACAGTTATGTCGATTGATTTTACCACAGGTGTGAAAAGTTGCCTCATCGCTAAACAAAATGTGGTCCATTAAATTGTTATTTTGGATTTGTTCGACCATTTCCGCACATATTGCTGCTCTTTTTGGAAAGTCTTCCTCGTGTAAGCTGTGAAACAGCTGAATGTGATAACACCTTCAGCGTCGAACGCAAGATTCTGTGAACAGTTGTTTTGGGTATGGTTAATCTGTGGGATGCTTGGCGAACTGACATTCTTTGATCGTCTACGAACATTATGCGAACAGATTCAATGTTTTGTTGTATTGTTCTTGGGCGTCCACTTCTTCCTTCATCATGCACAGATCCAGTCCTTTTGAATTTGTTCACCAATTCACGAATTGCCTTATCTGTCGGTCCAGGCTTATGAAACCTTCTTGAGAATCGGTCTCTAATTTCACAACATTTCATTCCTCTGATGCGACATGTTACTATCAAAACGCGTTCATGCACATCCATCACCAATGATACGGATCTGAAAAATTAATTAAAAATTTAAAAATAATTAAAATAGAAATCTAATGCATGTATTTGTCTAGAAAGGTGCATGCAATCATGTCATTAAAACATTCATTTGAAATTCAGCCTATTTCAACAAAATAAATAGGGACTTTTGGGACACCCTGTATATTGTCATAGGATCATTTGGTGTTAATATGAGATGAAAATACTTACTGTTTGAGCAATAAAATTAGGGTAACTATTATATCAATCTCATGGAACTCCTTGGTGTGTAAGAAATAAGTACTAGAGTTTTTTTTCACTTAAATATGAAATACCCTGTATTGAGAGTGTTACAAGGAGTTACAAAGAAATGAGGGAGCCACAACAGCTTTACAGCCGATTCGAGGTGGTATCTGTAGTTTTCGTTCAGATGCAGACCACCCACAGAGAGAAGAATTAGCACAGAAAGAGAAGAATTAGCGCGCGCACACACACACACACACACACACACACACACACACACAGAATTCATTAATCTGTTCATTTGCTCATCGGTTTATCTGAAAGAAAAAGTTAATGTGATTTGCATGTAATTATTTTATTCTGCTATTTTTTAATTAAGTTAGAACGCTGCACGCAAAAGCTAATCGTATAAGTTAATTATAAGAAACTACAATTGCATCTTGCCTGAAAAAGAAAAAAGGAAAAAACGTTTATGAAAAAAGATGATGGAAAGACATAAATGAAATTTAATTAAATTTTAAATATTAAAACAGTGATGCACAAACCCTGGCCCGCGGGCCAAATGTGTCCCCCACGGGTCTTTTCAGTGGCCCCACGGGTCTTTTCAATTCAATGAAAAAGTTAGAATATAAAAGTGACCCAATTTATGACTTAGATGGAAAGTAAGTAGGCTAATACATTTAGTTATTTTCTTCGCTTGGCCCTCACATCAAAAAAGTTTGTGCACCACTGTATTAAAATAAAGAATGATGTTTACAATTACGGGTATTAAGAAGTGGCAATTGACGGTCATATTTGACGTACGAGAGTTATTAAAATACGTACCGTTTTAGAAAAAAAGTTCGCCTAGAAACGTTAAATTTTGAAGAGCATAAATTACTAATTAGTAATAATTTGGGTTTTTGTTTTTGAAAAATTATTATTCCTTACGAAAAGAATTAAATATCCGAAGGTAAGATATTACCAGTTAGTAATTTTTTATGCTTTTCGGAAATTGTTTCTCGGCGGACTTTTTTCCAAAAGTATACATGATTCATTAAGGGGTGTTGCAAAAAGTTTTTATTTCCATTTTTTATTAGTTTAGGCAGACTACCTCTGAACAGGGTTCACAGAAATTTGCGAAGTTTCGTTTATCCACTTCGGGTTAGTGGGATTGTACAGATCATCGACATCGATTTTAGAATTATTGCGCTACCGTTTAACGTTGAGAAGGACATCCGTAAACAAACGCGACGCCACACCGAATGCGGCGCCTTCGATACGAGATTTGATTTCCTTGGACACCATGAAAGCTCTTGAGGCAACGATGATATAACGTAATGATAAAAATAGGAATACGATGGTGCAACTAACAAACGGAATGTTCCAGTTCTTGTTTTGGACAAACAATACTAAATTTACTTTTTCTTAAGAAAAATATAGATTTTTAAAAATGTAATAGAAAATCCTATAAAAAAACAATTTTTTGCAACACTCCCTACATTTTTGTCATTCAGTCACTGTCTAAATGAGGGGTCGACAAAAGGCACGCATGCCACAGGGTGGCATGCGAAGAGATTTTGTGTGGCACCCTAATTCACAGAAAAAAATAACATTAAAAGTATATTTATTAAAAAAAAAATCATTTTCATTGTATTTATCCGGCATCACATTCAGGTTGACTTTGATGTAAAAATAGCTTTTCCTAAACCCAACGGATGGAATGAAGTTGACTTGCTGCTCAAGCTGTAACGATGATGTAACACAGTAACGTTTTCTTATGACGTTTGATGTAATTTTTAGAATTATTTATGTTTAAAATGCTTTTGATAATAATTAAAAGTTAAAAACTGTATCTGTATAATTTAGGACTACTACTTTATTAAAGTGTTAATATATCGTATTTACGTATTATTATGAAGATAAATCATAAAGTAATCATATTACACACGTTATAAAATTATACTATTGTAACCTACATTTGAAAGAAACAATGGTGGCACGCGCGGAGGGTTTTAAAGTTTGAATATTGATGATCGACATCTAATAGAAAAACGTTGCCGACTCTTGGTCTAAAACTCTAAATCATGAGAAAAATTTCATTGTATCCTTGCCAGAAAGCGTCATTTATATAAATAATTTTATTCCATATTTATAAACACACACACACACACACACACACACACCACACACACACACACACATATACATATATCAGTGGCATCCAGTCAGGGTACACAAAGAAAACTTATGATAAGATAAAACTAAATTAACTAAACTTCTATTCTACTTTTTTTTAGAGTTCTTTCCACTGTGAATAAAAAAAAATATGATATAAACAAAATTTAAACCATGAAAATAAAAGATTTCACACTCTTGTTCTGCACAGACATAATTCAAATTGCGTGACACTCGGGTGCCCTGTGAGCTAATTTGGTTCTTATGTGCACGAGTATAAAATCATAGCTATTGACTAGGATATATTTCCCTGGCTGAGACTGGCTGAAAAAGCCACAATGTACGCAACTTTCAATTTGCGTTTCAGCTCTTAACAATCCATATAGTTAAAATTTTAGCAAATATTATTACCTTAGTTACATGCATGACTCGTATATAATTGTAATTTAACTATTAAGTGTGAGTAATAAATCAACTTCAGAATAAGAGTAATTTTTAAGTATTTTATTATGTGTAATTTATTTTAGAAGGGCTGGGATGGTGAACACTGGCAACATCACGCATCACAGTCAAGTTGCCAGCGAAGCCTCAAGGTTTTCGTTTAAATATTTAATTATTCGATTAATTATTAAAGGAAAATATTTGAAGTTGCGTTTAATTTATGTATTATGTATTGGAAACCATTACAAAAAAAAAGCTTTAAATTTTTGTAATTTGTAAGGTACATTTTTTGTTTATTTTTATATTAGAAAGTTCCTCGAAATGATATTTGCTTGGTTTTCTGATCCAGCTAAAGGCTCGTGTACACAATATGTACCTAGGTTCAGAAGGTCACGGCACTTCACTGATATAGAGTATATATATATATTATATATATATATATATATTATATATATATATATATATATCCGTTTTTATAAAAACAAATTGTTTTAAAACAGTACAAGAAATTGAATAATTCAACATTCTAAAAGGTAATTTATTTATTTTTTTAATTTAAGAAACCATAAAGATACGATGAATATGAAAGAATTCTCATATGAATTTACTTCATGTGCAAAATAACATGTGTACTGAACACTGAAAAATATCTTTTTCCGTCTTTTATAAAAGTTGTGCCTTGCGTGACCTCCCAATTTTTTCCCAAGACAAAACTTGAAGTCTGAAACATCAAGAAACAATAGTCCATCTTCGAAAAACACTTTTTCAATGTTACAAGCAAAATCGTCGCACGATATTGGGGTACTGTGGTGATGTTTTTCAAATAATATTTTGTTTCTGGAGACGTTGTGAAAGCTGGCAATCACGTAATTAATTTAACCACTTAACTTTATCACGAAGACATTTCGGAAACCAAATTAAAATAAGTTCTGAATAAATTTTAGGGATTTCTTATTTAGTGTAACTCCAAATCATTTACAGTATAACTTAATAGCGTTAAAGAGGTGTCCCTCTTTATTTTTATTTCTACAGTTGCAATTCTTAGATATACGAATTAAATTGGAACATGCGAGCTACGAAATATCGCTATTCCTATAATTTTGACATTCTCTTTTATTCTTAGTCGAGAATCTTCCTAAACCCCAAATAATAATGAAAAACCCCTATTAGATTTTCACCAATTTTTTAGTGACAATAGCCCTAACTTTCTCAAAAATTTGTTATCCCTTCAAAAAATTTCTTAGGCCAAAGTTTACATTAGCACTAACTTTTTAGACAGAATATATATATTCTTTCACTCCAAACATTTTTCTCTTAGTAACAGCTTGTGCGTGAAATAAATACAGTAGAACGAACATTTTTTACAGTGACTTTAGCTGACGAAGGAATATACGTATGAACGAAAGCTAGGGGCCTACTTGAAATTATTTATAAAAATTAAATAGGTAGTTAGCACTTCATATAGGCCTACATAAACTTTTCAAAGTTAAATATACTTTTAAACTAATTCCGTGAACGAAATACGCATGGCAGCCGTGTGCTATATGACGTTCAGCGAGAAAAGAATAGAGGTGACCAGTAAGAGGCCCGATGTTCATCGTGTTTTAACAAAACAGTACTGGTGTCAACGTTTTTTTTTTTCGGTTGGTGGCAACACTCTCTGAACTTTTGTTCATATGGTTAGAAGACATTAAACGATCCGAGCAACTAATGAACCAAAGTTTAGGAAAGAGGAACGAGATTCCAATGACGTTCGTAATTTTTTTTCCCTCACCGGTTTTTTCTTATGATGTGGCACGGATAAATATGAAAATACTCGGAATATTTTTGGCATTTTATATAGCAAGGGTATATTTAAGAATCAATTCACGTGTTCATTTATTAATCTCTCTCTCTCTCTCTCTCTCTCTCTCTCTCTATATATATATATATATATATATATACTGCACAGTTTTGAGTGAAAAATAAACTTGTAACGAATTAATTATATAGTCCATTTTGGAGAGGAATTAATTAGTCAGGGAGTCACATTTACCCCAATATCAAACCTATAGCAGAAAATATTTTCAAGTACATTTGGCTTAATTATATAACTTTATTTTAGCGCACATGTTTATCAAATTTTAAATTCCTCCACAGGAAAGAAAATAGTAATATACTGCATATAATTAAATATTTAAAAACTCTAAACAAGTGGAGTTAATTATTTATTAATAATTTTTTATTATTTCGAAATTAAGGTGGTTGGTAACAGTATAGTTGTCACACGTCGCTAGATTATCGAACAATTCATTGAAGAAATACGAATAAAAAAATAATGAGTAAAGGAATAATATAATAATAATACAGTGCGCTCACAAAATATCGAAATAATGGGGCGGTTGCGCCGTCCGGAACTTGTGAGAATTTCGATCCTCGTGACTATCGGATCCAGTCACCATAATATGTACGTACGGTCATAAACAAATTCATAAACAACCTTCAAAAAGACTAAAATAAGCTCTAAATAACTAATGCAGCATAATACCGTCAATATAAGATACAGTAATACATTTGAAACCATTATTTTACATAAATAACTTTTGTAAACTATAGGAAGCATAATATGTACCGTGTACGATACTGTACCAAACTGTATGTTTGAATATTGACCGAACTTAGGGAATGCTGTTGACAATACAATGATGTATCATTTAGAAAAAGCTTTTATGATAAAATACGAGTAAATATGTACACTAAATTTAAAGAAGGAGCTTTTCCGAAATTTGGACTGTTTCCGAGTTTTTTGAAAATAAGATATTTAATGTAGATTTTTACGCTGATTTAAAAAATGTAAGTCTTTTTTTTGGAGAAATGAGCGGTTCAAAAGTTATGTTTGTTATTGTAATGTTGTATTAGGTCAAAAACTATAACAATACAACTGAAAACTAATACAAGAGTTATTGTATTCTTTAGTAATATTGGCTTATATTACTAAGTATTTGTGTGAATGGATTTCGACCGTTATTTTCTGTCTCCACATGAATTCGCACAAGTAGGTATCAATCAGGTCAACTGAATGCCCGGTTAGGTCAACTGAATGCCCGGTTAGGTCAACTGAATGCCCGATTAGATTAATTGAATGCCCGGTTAGGTTAATTGTACGCCCTTGACGATTGGTTAAGTTGTCGTGATATTTTCGTTAGTTTTAACGTTAACTAATATCTATGGAAAGGCTGAAATTTATGAAAAATAGTATTAACAATATGACAAATCAATATATACATGCAAAAGATTTTTCTACAGTAACTACAGGTAAACTAGTACACCATGTAACTTTTAAAATAGTAACTATACATAAACTAGAACACCGTGTAACTTTTAAAATAATAATTTCTCCAAAAAGAGACTTACATTTTTTAAATCAGCGTAAAAATCTACATTAAATATCTTATTTAAAAAAAGTAGGCAACAGTCCAAATTTCAGAAAAGTCCCTAAAACAATGCAATGTTACATAATGTTAATTTACAATCAATATACCTGAGGGTTCTTGTAGATTTTGGGATGACATATGAAGACCGAAGTGGCTTCTCTGTGTGGATTTCGTACGGGTCAGCCGAACGCAGATGTACGATTAGCAATTTTCCCCTCCCCCTGACAATTACCCCTGGGAATTGCTTAAACATGTGGATGCAACACCATCATAGATCTGATTCCACCCACTTAAAATAACATACGTCATCATAACCGCAGAGGTCAAAATCACAGCGATCAAAAATATAAAAATTTCCATTGCAAATGAATAGGGGACAGCGCACACTCTGAAGCTCAGAACGGATTACGGAACTGAAATGGCTGGTCGCACTGAAGCGGTGTAAGTCACGCCGTGGGTGATCGGAATTTCGAAACTTCGAGATTTCGATCGATCGTAGTTTCGAAATTTCGTGACTGCACTGTATAAGTTTCGCTGATACCAGTATTTTTGACAAAGTCGAAATCTGTCACAAAGATCGTTATTGACTGAAATTGGTCACGTGGGAAATAATTAACCAGTCTGAAACGACCACCTATCCTAATGTAATCTGGTATCTGTGAAACTTGATATTAGCCAATAACAACAATAAATAACAATAATAATATTATTATTTCCTTTAACATTACACATTAATTAAAGTTTGAGTTTAAACGTTAAAAACAGAATAGTATAATAGAATTAATAAAATTTTTTTAAATTTAGTTATACTTAAAAAATATGAGATTAAATTATAAACTAATAATAGTGAATAGTATGGCGATTATAATTTTATTTTTTAAGAATATAAATAAAAAAACTCGCATCAAAAGAGAGAAGAAAATGATAAAGAAAAAAGAAATTATATCTTTTGGCAGTTTAGTTGAAAGTTGATATGTACCAATAGTGAAACCTAATTTTTATTGTTTTTAGAAATATATAATATTAGCTCTGTTTAAAAGGGATCATTTTGGGGGCACCCACCCTTTGCCCGTCCTTTCTATATTATACATATATATGTTAACCCCATCTTCTATGGCCTTGGTTGGTTCGAAGTCGACGGGGCTTCTGGTTAGGAGGCAGCAACGGATCTGTTACTCGCACTAGTTTCTGCTATACTACTCTCAGAGTTCTTCTATAGTGGTTCAGAGGGTTCTGGGAAAACTTACTAAATTATCTGACGGTTCCCCGATGCTTCTCATAACGAATCGGGAAATTATTTTTCTCTACTTTATTGACTGAGTTCTCTGAAGAAAGCACGGCTCGAAGGAAAAGAAAAAAACTTTCTTTTACTGTAATTTACTGCTAATATGTACAGGTAATGTACAGCCTCTAAGTTAGATTAGACTTTTACAGGGGAGAGGTTCGACCTCTTTCGACCGTGGCTCAGGCCGGAATTTAAAAGTGAGGAGGCCCTTGGCCTTCTCGAGGAGGGTTCCAACCTCCTCGCTGAAGGGCTGCTAAGACAGGAGTGATTGAATTTACAATACAAGAATTAAATAAGTCTAAATTTTGAGGGAGTGCAGTTGAAGGTTAAGTTCCCCCCTTTAACTGGAGATCTGGACAGTTCTTGAACGTTAAGTATAATTTAAACTCGTATCAGAATTTTGAAAGCTTCCAAAATAAAACGAAAAAATAAATAACAAAAAAAAATAATAATAATAATATCGCCGAGTATACATTCCTAAATGGCGACATAATGTCGGAGTAGTACATTGAGTACAACCCAAGCACATTATTAAGTACATTGTAATTTTGGTTTATTACAACTATGATTATAATTACCAATTAATTCATATTCGCTTATTATCGTTAATTACAGTTTTCATTAAAGTATATTAATTACATTATATTAAATTATTACATTTAATTACAATTTTAGCAAATTGTTAATTGACATATCTAATACTGAAGTAATCTAAATAGGTGATACAATTTATATAATGAAGGAGAGTTAACCGTTGTCCTATAACACTGCCCAACACCAATTTTGCTGATTTAATTCTAACACCTGTTTTTAGGTAACTTTGGTGTGCTGATTTAAAAGTCACCTTAGTTTTTGCCTATCACGTCAGGTTTTTGAGCAATCAAATACGGATATTTTGGAGATATCGCATTTTGGCAGGGTTATGCCCAATTTTTTTTCTTTTCAAAAAATAAGTTTTTACATACTCAGAATCAGCATGGAAAAGTAAACAATTGTGTAGGGAGTGAACTTTAATATACAATGGTAATATTGACACATAAAGTGATTAAAAGTGCTTAAATAAGCAAAAAATGAATCCATATTAAAGCAAGCACGGGACCAGTTTTCTTAACATTGTCTTTTTCTTGTTTTCTTACTTTTCAGTGCTGATAAATTTTCTCTTATAGGACTTCCTAGAATGAGAGATGTCAAGACAATCTCTCTGCAGGCTCCAGCAGTAGTCAGCCATCATATGGGTATCCCATCTTCCTTGGAATCGTTCTTCCATCACTTTGATATCTTGGTGGAAACCTTCACCTTGCTCTTCACTAATCACCAAGATTTTCTGGAAATTTATCCAGATGACTGTTGAGATAGTGAACTTTAATGCTCATGTTGCAACCCAACTGCTGAAAGTTTACAAGTAACGTCACTAGCGGAACCGGCTGCTCTCACTCCGCCAATGGGAAATCTCTCTCAGATCATGACGTCACGCTCACACCTGGGGAAATCACAGATACCCAAGATTTTAATATGTTGTACATGACCTTTAGATTTAATGCACATATTTGCGTATTCCACAGATAAAATTTTAACAGGAAAACAGCTGTTAACAGGTCTCAAAAATCATCAATTTTGATAAGCGCCCTTCATGGATCACCCAAAATAGGCATATTGCATTGCACGAAAACCTGATGTGATGGACAAAATCTAAGGTGATTTTGAAATCAGCACATCAATATTATCCAGAAACAGGTCTTAGAATTAAATCAGCAGCAAAAAATGTTTTTTGTTGGGCAGTGTAATTTAAAGGGGATTAACAGCAATGTTATATATTTATAGTTAACAATAATTACGCCAAATTATGTCAAATATTATTAGAATATGGTTGGTTATCAGAGTTTGAAAGTCTAATTAGCCAGCGATGAGGAAAGCGGAAAAATACGGTGTACTTTCCATTGGAAGTACACGGACATTTATGATAACGTAATACATAAGTAATATAGAATTTGAATGACAGTTAGGTAGAAATAGTAAGTACATGTAATGAGA
The DNA here is from genome assembly GCA_023014485.1 of Bathynomus jamesi. Lineage (NCBI taxonomy): Eukaryota > Metazoa > Arthropoda > Malacostraca > Isopoda > Cirolanidae > Bathynomus > Bathynomus jamesi. Next base: position 446,648 of record JAJOZX010003525.1, on the reverse strand, counting down.
ACGGGGATAACTATGTGACGTAAGCAGATAACGAACCAGTGGCCTGGCAGGGAAACAATACAGTATATTATAATAATATAACATAACATCTTAACGTTATAAATTGGTAGCAGAAGCAAGAGAGGAGATTTAGAATTCAGATGCTTGCTTTTGGCGACGTCATCGGAATTCGAACATTAGTATCAGCATTAACGAATAACTTGCGAGAGGTGAAATAATTAAAAGAAAAAGTAAAAGGAATACATGTGGACGTATTTATTTGTACGTAACTATGTACATAATCATGATCATCAGGGGACATGTACGAATGCACAAAGTATTGTACAGTACACATATCCGTGCGTAACACAATAGGTTGTGTACGTAAAATAGACACGAGTAAACATGGACTGATAGGTTGATAGGGCATAAGTAGACAATAGGTAGATGAATGAATAAGTAATAAAATTAATAAAGGATAGCGGTCAAGAAAGGACATGGATGTGTGAATGAATATGGTCGAATAATATTTATACTGCATAACACCAGACAGGACACAACATATAAATAATGACTTATAGAGAATGAAGTTTTTATTATTATTAAAGAATTTACCATACACTGAATACGAAAGATATCCACATACTAAATAGGTGATTCAGTATTCAAGGTATGGAAAATGTGAGGAGAATTAAGTTACTTTATGACGTCATAGTTTATCAAATTATGCAATAAGTTAATTCATAATTAATACGCCATAGTTATTTAATTCGTACGTACAGTACAAGTCATTATTGGGAGAAATTAGAAGAAACGAATTAGAGAAATACAGTAATGAAAGGTTTATAGCCATTGTACAAAGAGTGAGTGAAACTATTAATTAATATATATACTTATACGAGTATACAGTAAATATTAAGGAATATTAAAAAAAATGAAACAATTCACCAATTATTTGTCAAAAATAGAAAGTAAATCAAAATTTTATCCAAACTCGTGTTAGGCGATTTTGGTTCTTATGTAAAAATGAATATTTGAATATAAAGATTATATAGGACTTATTCATTGTTCATTTTCACATATATATACATATACACACAGTATATATATATATATTATATATATATATATATATGGGATGAATTTCACAATAAAACACGTGAAATGAATGAATGCTGCAAACCCACAAGGAAAAAGAAAAACGATTCCAAGGCCTTTCGTGTATTCAAAGCTACACCTCGTCAGGGAATGAAGTTAAAAGGCGAGAAGCCCATATATATATACAACGTACAGGAAAAACAAAACAATTAGCACATACTTAACAAGGGTTAATGAGAGGCAAAAGAAATTTTAACATGATATCGTCAATTTTATAAGTCCCCGAGCTGTTATTGAAATTGTTTTTAAAATGAATAAATGCACATTCTAGAATATTTCGTTCTATTTATCTCTGTTTTTAACAAGCGCTTTAGAACTATCCCACTTGATGCTATGGTTACATCTATACATATGGTTAAATAAAGCATTGGAAGTACTAGCTGTTCTACAAGCATATTTATGCTGTTTACCCTAATATCTAACGTTTTACCGGTTTGGCCTATATATACTGAGTTACATTGTGTACATCCGATCGAATACACACAACCAACAACATTATCAGGGCTATTCTTTATTAGGCGTGATTTAACAGTATTATTATACTTAAAGATTACATTAATGCCAATTGCTTTAAGTACAGTTGGAAGGTATTGAAAATTAACATGGTAAGGTAGGCTAAGGATATTTTTACGCTGAAATTCCTTTACAATTACATTATTATAATACCTATTCTTGGCTTTCTTAAGACAGTTATCTAAAAATGAAATAGGATAACATAATTTAGTACCAATATTCATGATATTGCATAACTCGGAATCTAAAAATTCAGGACTGACAACTCTCAATGCTCGAAGAAACATAGCAGAGAAAATAGAGGATTTAATCGAAGGATGATGGTCAGAATAAAAATGCACGTAAGAGTTATTATTAGTAGGCTTACGGTAGACTTCATATTTGAACTGATTAGAGCATCTCCAAATTTTTAGATCAAGAAAAGGTAGGCTTCCCTCATTTTCTTTTTCAACTGTAAACTTAATAGATGGGGCTAAATTGTTGAGCCTACCAAGAAATAAGTCCACATCCAAATTATTAGGCCAAAGGCATAAAATATCATCTATATACCTGTACCAAACCAGGTTAAAATTAACAATCGTAGGCAAAATTCTACTTTCAAAAAATTCCATATATAAATTAGCTAGTACAGGTGAAAGGGGATTTCCCATAGCCAATCCAAACGACATAACATAAAACTTATTTTCAAACTGAAATTTACAATCTTTGACACAGCTTAATTAACTCAATAAGAGTGTTGTGTTGAACAGGGAAAGAATATTCAGAAATCTTATCTTTTAAGAAATCAAGTAGGTCATCAACAGGAACTTTGTGAATAGCGAGCATACATCGAAGCTTACCAATTTGAAATTAGGGTCATTAGGGAACTTCAGTTTGTCAATAAGATCCATGCTATTTACAATATGTGACTCAGAAACAGAGCCAACTAATGGTGTTAATAAACTAACTAACCATTTCGATAGCTTATAGGTCGGGGACTTATAAAATTGACGATATCATGTTAAAATTTCTTTTGCCTCTCATTAACCCTTGTTAAGTATGTGCTAATTGTTTTGTTTTTCCTGTACGTTGTATATATATATGGGCTTCTCGCCTTTTAACTTCATTCCCTGACGAGGTGTAGCTTTGAATACACGAAAGGCCTTGGAATCGTTTTTCTTTTTCCTTGTGGGTTTGCAGCATATATATATATATATGCGCATGTAAAACTCCCGAAACACAAACTAATGGGGATTGGGAGGCAGTTTGTTATTAAAACCTTTCTTGGTTCCCCCTTAATACGTACGTTGCTGCATGTAATGTTCTTCGCCTCACAGACGACTCCGTACATGTGGCAACGCCGCAGTGATAGTCAATGTACCCCAACTGGGGGGAAGGTGGTGTGGAGGGGGGACAACCGAGTCCAACAACATATAACACAGACATATACTGTATATCTAAAGGACAATTGAATGTGCAGTCATTGACATACAGGTAAGTATATTGTAATATCTGTGTTCATAAAGATAAACAAGTAATATGATCGTGAACAGCGTTGAGCTCCATGTAGTTTACTAGTCTTATAGAGTAACAAGCGGAGCGACCCGGCATTGCCCGGGTGGAAGTTGAACGCTAAATATACTTACTTTGTGTTACTTTGTGTGAGTTCAAACGACGGTTCAGGATCGACCTGCGGTCGACCCCTCTGCAGTATCCCGCCTCATTTGCAGGATTTGTTGAAGGAGGGAATTGTTGTCTGATCTCCTGCCCTCGTAACCAGCCACGCATGGCTGTTCAGGGACTTTACACAGGAATCTGTCCAGCTGTACTTCTCTCGGTAGGCCATTGAAAAGCTTTGAGCCCCGTATTCTGAGGGTATTTTCCAACCTCGTTTTCATGGCCCCCTGTCCCACAGCAGCTGGGACTGTACAAAATCTGCCTCTTCTCTCATTCCAATTTCTTTCTATTTCATTTCTAAGGTCAGGGACAAACCCCTCCAGTATTTTCCATATGTATATTGTTGTGTACCGCTCTCGCCTTCTTTCGAGAGAGTAGACTTTCAGGGATTGTAGTCGAGATCAGTAGTCTTCACCTTCCGTTTCTTCTATCTTAGACGGAAAAGTCCTTTGTATAGCTTCAATGTTCGCAATGTTTCGTTTTCTGTATGGGCTTGTGAGTACTGAGCAATACTCAATTATTGGTAGGATTAGGCTCTTCCATAATTTGAGGATGATGTTTGCTTTTTTGCTGCGGAATCTCCTCCAGATGATTCCCATCATTTTTCTAGCCGTTGTAATTTTGATGTTGTAGTGCTTTCTGAATTCTGTATCCGACAACATTATCACTCCCAGATCCCTGACTTGTAGGTTTGGTGTTATCTGTTTGTCTTGCAGAGTTTTGTACCTTTTATTCTGCAGCTCCTTGTTATTACCAGATCTTAGACGTTGGAATTTTTCTTCGTTGAACTTCATATTGTTGTCTTCTACCCACTGAAATAATGCTTCAATGTCGTTTTGTAATTTTCTTATGTCACCTTCGTTCAATATTTCCTTACATATCTTTGTGTCATCTGCGAAACATGATACAGTACTGTCCTTAAAATCTGCATCAATATCTGCAATCATTATTATGATCAGCAAGGAAGCTAATACTGTCCCTTGTGGGACAGAGCTCACGACTTCTGAGACTTTCGATTTAACTCCGTTTACCACCACTCTTTGTGCTCTTTGTGTTAAGAAATTAAATATCCATCTTCCTAGCTTTCCAGTAATTCCTGTATTCTTAAGTTTGTGTGCTATGATTGCATGGTCACATTTATCGAAGGCTTTAGCAAAGTCCGTATATATTACATCTATGTCTCCTGCTGGTCTAGTAGCTGTGATAGGCATAACCTTCCAGCCCTGAAGCCATGTTGATTTGGGTTGTATAAGTCTTTTTCTTGTAGTTAGTAGGTAGTTTTGCCTCTACTTATACGTTCAAAGCGCTTTATAAAGTGTGAGGCGGGAGCCACAGGCCGATAGTTCTTGGCCATTGCTATGTTACCACCTTTAAATATGGGGGGGTGCAATGTTCGCGTTCTTAAGGGGGCGTGGAATTTGTCCTGTGTCGAGTGATTTCTTCCACAGTAAGTATAGATGTTTGGCAATACTCTCTTTACATTTCTTCAGAAAAGGTGGTACTCCATGTGTCTGGCCCTGGGGCTGAATTGTCTCGCATCTGTGATAAAGCCTTAATTACATCTCCTTCCGTGAACGCGAAGTGCATTAGTAGGTTTGTGCCGATATTTGTTCTTGGTTGATCTGTATTTATGTCGAAAAATTCGTCTGGGTTTTCCACTTCCATCTCATACTTAGGGATGCTAAATACAGAGTTAAATTGTTCCCGAAGCAGTTCGCTTATTTTTTTCGGGTCATTTGTTTATTTGGCCTCCACGTCTATCAACGGACCAATACTCTCTTTACACTGCATTTTCCTTTTCGCAAACGTGTAGAAGTAATTTGAGTTTTTTTTATGTTTTCTGCTACCTTGTTTTCCTCCTCGTTTGTCTTATGTATGAATGTTTGCTTTAGGTTCATTTCTCTTTCGCCAAGTTTCCTCTCTAGTTTGAGTCTCTTTGCATCAGTTCTGCATCTGTGGATATGTTTTATGGTTTGTCTTCGTTGCCTGAATAGTGTCCTGATTTTCCTCTCGAGCTTGCTACGTTTTCTTTTCTGTCTCTCTGGGATATGTTTCAGTATTATAGGTTTGGTTTCAGTCTTTATTATACATAGTATCTTGTGGAGTCTTTTCGTGAAGTAGAAATTCCCAATTTACTGCCTTCAAATCTTTATTTACGTTTTCCCAATTTACTTTCTTTGAATTTATGTTTAAGCCTTCAAATGCGTTTTCGGACCTCTGGGTGCTAACTTCAATTGTATATCGATGAGACTATGGTCGGAGAACTTTGTGTGCATTACTTTTTTATTTATTGTTATCTTATTGTTATTTGTCAAGATTAAATCGAAAACGTTCTCTTTTCTTGTAGCTTCACAGATTTCCTGGGTAAGGGCGTAATGTTCCATAATATCTAAGAGCATTGTTGCTTGGGTTCTATCATCTTTTGTAATGTTGCCATGAAACTTCTCGACATATCTAACTTCGTCATTTTTCTTCGATGTTATGAATGGGAAATTAAAATCTCTGAAAATTCGAATATTTGTTGCTGGAGTTTCAAGTAATTTTAATGTTTTCTATTTAATTTGTAGCAAATTGGAATTCACTTTTTGTGGTGTTTGGTGGTCTGTAGATGTTCATAATGGTTAGGGTCAGTTCTTTTACTTCTAATATAATAACTTCGACTGTGCTGTTTGATTTGTTTACCTTCACTTCACATGTGTATGTGTTTTTCACGTAGATGCAAGACTGCTCTGTGTATGTTGTAGTCCAGCAATGCTAGTTCAGTATCCTCGATGCAGTTTTCACAGCCTTTTTCATATTTATGTAAGTGTGTTTCCGTTAAGCATATATCTATGCTGGCTTCGGTAGCTAAATTCTGTAAGTATTGTAATTTGCAGCTGCGTGGTCCGTGTAGAGGCCTTGAATATTTGTGTATAAAACATTCATCGGGTTTCTAATTTCAGTTTTCAGTTTTCCTATATACTGGTCGTTTCCAGGTCGATGTCGGTTCCTGTTTGGTGTTATTGGTTGGGCCGCTGTATTTGGGAGAATTGGGGTTGCGGCCTTGATGTTACTGTGGTTGTTGTATTATCGGTGGGTAGTGTTGGATAGAGGGGTGATGTATGTAATGGTGTGGTGAATATACCTGCGGAGTCCTGTCCTTTCTTGTTAGCAGGGCAAGCTGTGTTTTTTATCGTTTGCACATAGGAGGGTAGTAAAAGTGGCAGTTTTGTCCGTATCTGCATATTCCATTCCTTATCACATCGAAACATTTTTTGGGGTGACTGTACCTGCAGTTTGATCCATATATGCACGACCCTGTTTTATAGTATTCACATATGGCCCGTCGTTTAATCACCTTACGAGCCCTATGTGATTCGATTACTTTCTTCTGTTCCGCCACCACTTCTTCCCTACTCAGTGTTTTTTTTGTCTTCGGCGAGTTTTCATTAGTGTTCCAGGTATCTTTTCTCTTCTCCTTTGTGTTCCTGGTATCCCTCTCTTTTTCTTTTGTGTTCCTTTTATATCTCTCTTTGGCAGGGGGGATTTCACCCTCTGAGGCTACTTTTGCATCTCCCTGTAGCATACTTTGTTGTATTGTGTTGTCCTGCGCCTCGTGTTCGGTTGTGTCGGCGTTTCCTGGTGTTTCCTAGTTATCTGTCGGTAAACATGTATTGCCCATTTGCATTGCTCTTTGTACTATATTCTTATTTTTTTTCATGCACTTAATGCACAGGAAGCCATAAAGGCCTATGATTTTGTTATTTATTCTCTTTATCACTTTCCTGTCTTTTTTACCTACATTCGTGCATTCGTAATGTTTAAAGGTATTGCACAGAATGCATTTTAATCCCGTGTTCTGGTCTGCTTCATTTTTGCAATCGCAGAACTGGTGCGTAGCGCATTCCATTAAACATAATCCAGCTCTATTCAGCTTTCTGAATTTATTGCAGTTTACACACTTCTTCATATTTTTTGCCATTCTTTCCTTTATTATTTCCATTATGCTTTCTTTATTCTTTATTATTTATTATTCTTTATTCTTTCTTTATTCCTTTATTCTTTCCTTTTTTTGCCTCGTTTCTTCTCACTTCTCAAATTTCGTCTCGAAACTTGACCTTCCCGTTTTATGGCTCTTACGAATTTTCTCTGACCTTTTTCCCCTCTATAGGCCTACTGTAAAAATCACAGGGTTTTTTCAAGTTATATTTCAGTTGATGTTTTTCTTTGTGCACGGTATATGCCACCAGCTTTTACTTAATAAATTATTATCGCGAATACACTGATATTTAACACACACACTGGTATAAGATAGAATTTACCGCTGAACTTATAAACATAGTTATTTCGATATTACACAGAGCGGAAACAAAACGTCCTTACACCACGAGGTAGACACACACACACACACACACACACATATATATATATATATATATATATATATATATATATGCCCGGTCAGGTTAATTGAATGTCCGGTTAGGTTAATGGAATGCCCACGTAGGTTAATTGTACGCCTTTAACGATTGGTTAGGTTAAGTCGTGATTTTTAGTTTAGTTTTAACGAAAATATCACGACTTAACCTAACCAATCGTCAAGGGCGTACAGTTGACCTAACCGGGCATTCAATAATTTTACCGTAGGTTTCGATATATATATATGACCTCGGAGGCCGACGCCACATAGCCTATATATATATATATATATATATATATATATATGTCTCGGAGGACGACGCCACATAGCCTATGTTCTTATACATATATATGCTAGAGCTCCGCCCATTTTATGTCACTATCTTTTCTGACGTGTCAATGATGTCACTATCTTTCAACCAATCTGGCATATGGAGGCCTCCAGCGGCCACAGATGACCACAGAGGCCGATGCCACATAGCCTATGTTCTTCTCCGGCCTCAGTTACCCCTATCCTCAAAGTCTCATCCAAATCTGGCCAGTGGTTTGGCCGGCCATACGAAACAAAGAAAGAAAGTTCGCAGGCAGTTCGACTGTCACAATTATTAGTGTAGATAAGGTTCCATTATGATTACTGCAAGTCTATATGAACAGCTACCAAAATACAACTCTTTATATACTAGTGAATTTGAACTAAAAATAGACATTACACAACCAACCTCCACACTCCCTCATTCCCATTCCCACCCACCAGTCTTCTTTCTATTACAGTACGCTTGCTCATCATTATCATATACTCATCATCCTTTTAAGATGTTTTTCGCTTCCATCCTCAACCTGTTTTGTTCTTCACATCCCCAGTTTGTGAGTAGTGAGAAAGTGTTTTGGAAACAGTAGACGATGATACTCCAGCTTTAGCAGCTATTTGTCTTTGAATGTTGCCTTCTTTATGGAGAACAATAATTTTCAACCTATTCTTGCATGAAATTTCTTTATTTGGAGCCATTATACTATCTTATCTGTAAAAAAAATTAGAAGACGAAACATTTTTTTTATTAAAGTTTAACAAATAAGATGATATTTTTAAAGAAACTTGCGATTACATGAGGGTATAAACAACATGGGTGAGTCATTAAATCTATAAAACATGTTATTACATCAAATTGAATAGTATATTTACCAGTAAGAAACCTGCCCCTCAAAATTGGCAAAATCAATAAAAACTAGCGGTGTACTGATTCATCGGCATTGGCAGAATCGGCCATTTTTGGGGCATTGGCATCGGCCAAATTTAGCTGATTCTCTTACTGATTATTTGAATTTTAAAATTTTAATTACAAAACAAAATCTAAATTTACAGAAAATTGAACACCAAAAAACACTATAATTTATATTAATTTCAAAGTGTAATTATATAAAAATATTTTACATTCACAAAAATGGCGAAGCATAATAAGTTAAGTTGTCCATAAATTTACATTTTCTCGACTAGCTAATCTCTAAATATTATAAACTATTGTAATGTAATTGTAATTGGTTGTGTAATGTCTATTTTTGGTTCAAATTTACTAGTAAAGTATATAAAAAGTTGTATTGTGGTAGCGGTTCATATAGACTTGCAGTAATCATAATGGAATCTTATTACTGTATATAAGACTAGTAAACTACATGGAGTTCAACGCTGTATACGATCATATTAATTGTTTATCTTTATGAATACATACATTACAATATAATTACCCGTATGTCAATGAATGCACATTCAATTGTCCTTTAGAAATTCAGGAGTGGGTATTCGGTCGCCCGCGGGCTACTAGTCGCCCTCGGGAAGGTTTGGAGTCGCCCTCGAGGCCATTTCTGATTAATATTACAGACCCGACTTCACTTTATGTAATTATTCAAAATCATTCCTTCCACTGTAATTTTTTTTATTTAAATAAGATTTATTGCATCGTTATTACTTATTGAACATAACGTCGTTATTATGAAAAAAACCACGAAAGCACAGAGAAATATTGAAAATGATAATTGGCAACTCAAGCTTTGTTTAATTGCAAATTGCAAGGTCGAGTTTAGCAAGGTAAGAAAATGTTCTCTTCCTATCTTATTCTTCATATTTTTGCTTTACCTCAACCGATGCCCTTTTATAAGATACTAGTACAGTTCCCGTCGCTTCGCTGACGGTTAGACAGGCTAAACTACAGAAAAGAACGCAGCCGTGAAAATTTTGAGCTTCACATTGTGTCAACATTTCTGAATCTGGTATCTCCCAAAACCTCCTCACCCCCATTCATGCAACTTGGGGGCTAACCCCCTCCCCCATTATCCCAACCCCTCCCCATTACCCCACCCATCCCCCATTACCCCCACCCCCACCCTTCCCATTACTGCCCGGATAAATTTCACAAACAGACAAACAGACAGGCTAAACTACAGAAAAGAACACAGTCATGAAAATCTTGAGCTTCACATATCCGCCCGTAATACAATTTCTGAATTTTTTTCTCACAATTTTTTTTCAATTTCTGAAAGTGTGACGGACAGACGGACGGACGGACAGACGGACAGCTCTCTTATTATAATATAGATTTCTAAATTATGTATATACTGTATATATATATATATATATATATATATATATATATATATATATATATATATATATATATAAACTTGATATCATATATTATTATTAGCCTGTTGGTAAATTTCAAGATTGAAAGTCGGCCTCGACACTGAAAAGTGTGCCCACCACGTAAATAGGGGTGTAAAAGTTTAGATATAAGCACACCGGACAAAAAATTAGTCACCCCTAATAGCACCGATAGTAGGAAGTTCAAGGTCACACAGAGGGCGCTGATGTAGCATTGGTAAGTGACAAGTAGCGGTGACGTAGCACACAGGATCAGATCTGTTTCGTGAGGTGGTGAAGAACAAAGTGTGTGTTGGATATAGTCTGCAAAATGGGTCGTGAGGCAGACGTTACTCAGTGGCAAAAAGGAGCCATCGTGTTTGGCAGAGCCCACGGACACAAAATGTCTGAAGTAGCCCAATTTGTTGGTGTGTCAACGCGTACTGTCCAGAGAGTTTACAAAAGTGGTGTAGTTCGCAATCAACTGACAATCGACGGCGTAACTGTGGCCGGAAAACAATTCTCGACAATAGGGGCCGCCGCCATGTTTCTCGTCTAGTAACTGCAAATCGTTTTCAACCAGAGAACAATTGCTCCAAGAAACCAATGAGGTTCTCCAGCGACCAATTTCCGAACGGACATTGCGACGAGAACTGCATGCGATGGACATCTGGAGCAGGGTACCACGGAAGAGGCCGCTGTTAACAGCAAGTCACAAATTGGCACGTTATAAATGGGCTCAGAGGACAAAAACCGGACTGCGGCAGATTGGAAACGTGTAATTTGGTCCGATGAGTCCCGTTTTTGTTTGTTCTCCAATGATGGGAGGCGACGAGTACATCGCAGGTCCAATGAAGCCTTTAATCTTGAATGCGTCGAAGGTGTTGTTCAGGCTGGAAAGAAAGTGAAGCGCAGGAATAGACACCCACGGACTCTGGCGGAACTTCGGGACCGGCTGATGAACGAGTGGCAGCAAATCGATGTTCAGTACATGCACAACCTCGTAGAGTCTCTGCCTCGCCGGATTCGTGCGGTTATCAAGGCCAGAGGCGCCGTCACACGTTATTAGGTACATTCTGAGAGGGGTGACTAATTTTTTGTCCGGTGTGCTTATATGTCTGTGTTATATGTTGTTGGACTCGGTTGTTCCCCCTCCACCCCACCTTCCCCCAGTTGGGGTACCTTGACTATCACTACGGCGTTGCCACATGTACGGAGTCGCCTGTGAGGCGAGGAACATTACATTTGCGGGCAACTGTACACTAAATATGCTCCAGATTACCCTATATATATATATATATATATATATATATATATATATATATAGGGTGTACATAAAGTCCTTTCCCGATTATAAACTTTAATAATTACATGAAATGTTACATGTTGTTGCATAACACATCAAGTTTATGGTTCTCATTAAATCTCAACACTGGGTTTTGTTAGTGCGTGAGTGCTTAAGCACTACTTTTCCCGGAAGATGGATTGGGCGCGACGGGTCGGTGCTATGACCTCCACTATCCCCCGATATCACGCCCCTGGACTTCTTCCTGTCGGTGTATGTAAAAGAATATGTGTACCATACTCCTGTTGCTGACATTGACACTCTTCGTACAAGGATTTGCGATGCCATCAACAGTGTCACGAGAGATATGCTAATGAACGTATGACGTGAACTCGAATTTCGCTTGGATATGCTACGTGTAACTAACGGCGCACATGTCGAGATTTAATGAGAAACATAAACTGGTGCTACTGTAGTATGCGGTCTACCTACGATTGGTTAGGTTTAATCATGATATTTTCGTTAAAACTAACGAAAATATCATGACTAAACCTAACCAATCGTCAAAGGCGATTAACATTGGGATGTAAACAAGCAATTAGCAAACAAGATAAGAAACTATACTTCAAAGGTAGACCGCCGAATCGTAGGTAGACCGCATACTACAGTAGCACCCATAAACTTGATGTTATACAACAACATGCAAAACAAACCATTACTGTGTCTTTTATGGACTTCATGTAATTAAAGTTTGTAATCGGTAAGGGACTTTGTGTACACCCTGTATAATCAAGTGAAATTCCTGAAGGAAAAGATAAAAAAGTTTAACAGAACTAAAAGGTTAAAACCCGCGAAGCTTCTCAAAAGGAACTCTCTTCCTCGTTCAGGCGGAAAAACAAACTAAAGCACAAAGAGAGAGGAAGGTACTGTAAATAAATTAGAATAAAACTTCACGAATCTGGCAACTGAAACTGCCTCTAGATGCTATGAAGAAACGGTTCTTTAGATAGATAAAAATCAGTTAAGGAAGGTAGGTGAAGTGAACCGCCTTTGGCATTAAAATTATCAAGATTTCTAAGTAAATAACATTAAGTTAGTTTTCTCTTATCGTCACTGTCAACATTTAAAGCATATTAGAATTATTGACGTCATTGCTATAATTATGTTCAAGACGATGATTACGTAATGAGGAATTGCCGTCGGCAGTACTCAAACAAAATGTTATAATGTTATAATATTATAATCTTTCAGACCAACAAAGACCTTAGGATCCACTCATGGCTGGTCTACCTAACTGTGTTCGTAATTGTGTATTGTGCATGTCCTCCGTGGTGGCGGAGAAGACCTACAATTTTACGTGGGTTCCGAATCACAAAGCCTTAATTTTACTACCTTAAACTATACCCAATCTATCAACATATGCGTCTAATCGATTTTTAAACATGTTTATAGACGTGCTACTAATTACTTCTACCGGCAAACTACACCTATTTACTATTCTATGCGTAAAAATGTTTTGGCAACTGCTGTCTCGAACCTTCTACTTGTCAACTTACACACGTTATTTCTAGTCCTATTATATTGTGATATTTCGAAAAAGCTATATCTATCTACGTTATCGAACCCATTCATAATTTTAAAATCCTGGATTAGATCACCCCTTAGCCTCCCAGTCTCGAGTGTAGTCAATTTTAACTCCTTAAGCATATCCTCGTATGACTTCGACTTCGACCTAAGCGACGGAATCATCTTAGATGCCCGTCTTTGAACTCTTTCGATTTTGTCTATATCTTTTCGCATATGCGGATTCCAAAATTGGATCGCGTACTCCAAATGGGGTCTAACTAATGATTTATAAAGAGGAACAATAATGTCGCGCGATTTGTACTCAAAATTCCTAGCTATAAAACCTAGCACTTTGTTCGCTTTAGTGACCGCTGCTAGTGCTGTACTTTGTTTCGCCACTTTTAAATCATCAGTGACTATAACTCCTAAAACTTTTTCCTGCTCTACGCATGTGTTTTTATGTTGATACAAACGATGTTTAAAATCAGTTTTACCGATATAACACTTCTTGCAATCCTTTATAAAACTCACGCTTTCGAACTGGCGTGGGATTGATTGTCGTGCATAAAATTTCAGGTGGCACGAGACACTGGAAACCAGGTTAAACCGCCAAGGGAGACAATTACGGAGGGCCTTAGAGTTAAAAGGAATCATTAATACGTCTTTAAAATTTTTGGCTGGGCGGTCACTAACATAAAACTTCTTTGCTATCCGTTTATCTCGCCTAACTATGATGTACTCCTCAAAAAAAAGACCATTCATATTTCTTTATCGAGTGAGAACCCATTTAATTTTGTTGAAAAATGAATTAAACACTGTATTTTCCAAACTATTTCCATCTATTAAATTTCAATTTTGCCCCATTAATCCGAGAGAAAATGGAACCCTTTCCCGGTTCAAAGACGCCACTCCCGAATTGATACGCTCTAGAGTCGTATACCTTTTCAATAACTGTCCTCGATATAATCGAGGAACATACGTCAGGTCAACCGAACTTTTGCGTAAGGTGTGCATCGATTCGCATAGTGACGTCAGCTATACAGTTCTGGCTTCCTATACTTAATGTAAAGGAAAACTCTATCATTCGGTCTCATACGAATAAATGTCATCAAACCATCCAATTAAAGATTTTAACATTTGAGCTCAAACGAAAGATAAGAAACCCTTCAGAATTTTGGGATCACTTCTTACTGCTCTTTCCCTCAACACAGGTTTTGCTGTCTTTCCTTTTTACATTGCATAAAGAATTTTAAACAATCAACTGACCTAAATTATAATTTATAACTTTCCTATTCCCCACTCATAATACTTTCATCCACTTTGTTATTCCTGGCGTTCATTCGGTGAGTTCTTATCATATTTATTCAAACCATCCATTTTAACTTTAATTATTTATCGAACATTTTTTTTATGCAGGAAGTAGGGGGCCAAAGGCGAATGCCCGCAAAAGCCCCCCCCCCCAAACGATAGAATAAGAACAAAAATCAAGGTCCAGAGTTTTCGAGATGCCAAGACACTTCGCGTTTGAAAGATTGGAGGTCATAGACAGGGAGAAAGATGGATTAAGGATGAATATTCCAGAGTTGACCGGTTGCGTAGATGAAAGATTGAAAATACTGATTAACCCTTGCGTTAGAGAGTTGGAGAGAAAAGGAATGTGAAAGTGTCGAAAGTCTGGAGCTGCGTGCTCTCCTTGAAGGAGGCATGCAGTCAGAGAGTTTAGAAGAGCAGTGTCTGTTATAATAGCGATAGTAAAGAGAGAGTGAAGCAACATTGCGGCGGAGAGAGAGGGATTGAAAACAGTGAGTAAGAGGCGGGGAATTGATGAGACGAAAAGCCTTGGATTCCCTTGGATTTGCTGAACAATACTTGCGTTGCTTCCCTTTCGTTTTCCCAAGCTTTGCAGCACAATTTCCTTGCTCTCTTGGGAGGGTTTTAGTGACCTTCCCCCTACCAAAAGCACCATACATGAGTCAAACACATTTTTCCCAACTGTCCATAACCCATCGTTCACTTCGGTTTAGGTTTTAGCAATCCACTTTCGATAAATAAACAAAGCACCTTCTTTCATTACTTCACAACGTGCATTAGCAACGATACATTCAATAATACGTTGATCTTCACAATCGTTGATAACAGCGGCCATTGCAAACAAAAGCATGGACTAAAATCACACGAGAAAGGAAAGAAAATCTTACGATATATACTAGGGGCACTCAATATATTTTGCCCCACCTTTTTTTCTTAGCTAAATAATAGGCCAGGGGGCTGAAATGTCTTTTGGGCCGTAAGTTTTAACTTTCTGCGCTTCACATAACCGCTCTCCTCCTTGTATAAAACAGCTTTTAAACGCCCTTGTATAAAACCGATAGTTAACGCAGTTTCGAAAATGGCGTCTGACAGTGATGTGCGTCGTAAACAGAAAGCTGTTATCGAGTTCTTAACTGCAGAGAAGGAAACAGTTGGAAATATTCACAAACGTTTACAAAACGTTTACGGAGATGCTGTTGTTGATCGAAGCACAGTTGGACGCTGGTCTAAACGTGCGAGATCATCGGAGAGAGGGAGAGCCAGCTTCGATGATGAGCCACGCGGCGGTCGCCCGGCATCGGCTGTCACATCTCACACTGTGGAACGTGCTAACAGAATCATTCGATCAAATCGGCGCGTCACATACAAGGAGCTATCACTGGAGCTAGGAATTAGTGAAGGAAGTGTGAATATGAAAATTCAGCAACTGGGATACTCAAAAGTGTGTTCACGGTTTGTTCCTCGCTAACTGACTGAAGATCACAAAGCGCAAAGAAAAGAAATTGCTTCTGAGTCGTTGGTTCGATACGAGACAGAAGGGGATGACTTCATTTCACGAATTCTGACTGGGGATGAGACTTGGGTACACCACTTTGAACGTGAAACAAAACGCCAATCCATGTAGTGGTATCACGCAGACTCCCCACGCAAGAAAAAGTTCAAAATGGCTCCCTCTGCAGGAAAGGTTATGGCCACAATCTTCTGGGACATGAAAGGGTGATTCTGGTGGACATTATGAAGAAAGGAAAAACAATCGACTCAGAGGCATACATATATTGCTACCCTACAAAGACTCCAGAGACGTATAAAGCGAGTTCGATCAGAGAGAAAACTGGAAGACGTCCTTCTTTTGCACGATAACGCAAGACCACACAACAGTTTGCAAACAAGAGAGGCCATCACAAAAATGCGTTTGACTGTGTTACCCCACCCTCCATACAGCCCGGATCTGGCACCTTGAGACTTCCATTTGTTTGGGCCAATGAAGGATGCTATTCGTGGAAGAAAGTTTCAGAGTGACGATGAGGTTGTTGAGGAGGTTAAGAGGTGGCTCGAGCGGAATCCAGCGGACATTTACCAGCAAGGAATAAAGGCCCTTGTTTCGAGGTGGAGGAAAGCCGTAGAAAAGGATGGAGACTATGTGGTAAAAAAAAAATTTGTAAAAAAGGTATGTAACTACTTGTGTACAAAATTTCTGGAACTCACAAGGAAACTTGGAAAGAAAAAAAAAAGGTGGGGGGCAAAATATATTGAGTGGCCCTTGTAGTTTGACCTATTGGCTGCTCATATTAGGCTCCATCCCTGTAGCAAAAGGTTTATTCACACATACATACAGTATATATATATATATATATATATATATATATATATATATATATGTCACAACCAGGCGATTTACCCTTTCTATGGTTGAACAGTATCCATGTTTGTGCCATTAGAAGTTCGCTGTAAACAGCGAATGTGCCTCCCTTAGCTGTGCCTCTATAATTCGTCTCCTTTGATTTCTCCCAAATAACGACTTATACTATACGTACAGAGTAAATCACTCTGACGTCATAAAGTAACTTAGTTTCCTTCACGTTTTGATCACGTGCTTAGTATGAGGCTATCCTTAGTATTCAATGTATGGTACATTCGTTAATACTAATAAAAGCTTCACTCTCTATAAGTCATTATTTATATGTTGTGTCCTGTCTGGTGTTACGCAATATAAATATTATTCAACCATACTCATTATTCAACCATACTCATTCATACATCTATGTTCTTGCTTGACCGCTATCCTTTATTAATTTTATTACTTATTCATTCATCTACCTATTGTCTACTTATACCCTATCAACTTATCAGTATGTTTGCTCGTGTCTAGATTACGCACACAACCTATTGTGTGACGAATGATATGTGTACACTACTGTGTGCAGTCGTACATGTCTATTGACGATCATGATTACGTACATGTATTCTTTTTACGTTTTATTTTTTTTTTATTATTTCAAGTTGTTTATTATTGCTGAGACGAAGGTTCGAATTCCGATTACGTCGTCAAAAGCGAGCCACTGAATTCGAACTCTTCTCTCTTGCCTCTGCTACCAATTTATAACGTTAAGATGTGATGTTATATTATTATAATATACCATATTGTTCCCTGCCAGGCTACTGGTTAATCTCTACTTAGGCACATAGTTATCCACGTTCTCATTACCTGTACTTACTACTCCTACCTAATTGTCATTCAAATTCCGTTACTTATGTCTTACGTTATCATTAATGTCCGCGTACTTTCAAATGAAAAGTACACCGTATTTTTTCTCCGCTTTCCTCATCGCTGGCTAATTAGCCTTTCAAACTATAATAACCAACCATTCTTCTAATAATATTTGACATAATTTGGCGTAATCATTGTTAACTATAAATATATAACATTGTTGTTAATCCCCTGTAAATTATAGAACAACGGAGAACTCTCCATTATTTAAATTGTATTACCTATTCAGATTACTTCAGTATTAAATATGTCAATTAACAAATTGCTAAAATTGTAATTAACGGAAATTAATGTACTTAATATAATGTAATTTATGTACTTAATGTACTCTGTACATGTCGGTCCCCCGACATTATGTCGCCACCCAAAAGTGTATACCTTACAAAAATTAGTATTTTTTTGTTAACTTTTTGCTTAAATTATGCTTAACGTCAGAATTCTTTAGCTCTCCAGCTAAAGTGGGAGCTTAACCTTCGACTGCATTCCCCCAAAATTGAGGCTTATTTATTTCTTGTGTTGTAAATTAAATCATTCCTGCCGTAGCCCTCGCCCGAGGAGGCTAAGCCCTCCTCGCTGTTAAATTCCTGTCTGGCCCGTTGTTACCCGAGGTTGCACCTCCCTCATTTTAGATTCCTGCCTGAGCTCTTGATACCAGAGGTTGCACCTCGCCCCCTTTTAAATTCCTGCCTGAGCCGTTGTTACCAGAGGTGGCTCCTCTCTCATCTTAAATTCCTGCATGAGCCTTTACCCGAGGAGGCCGAGCCCCCTCGCCTTAAATTCCTGCCTGGTCCCTTGTTACCAGGGGTTGCACCTCTCCCACTCTAAATTCCTGCCTGAGGCTTAGACCAAGGAGGCCAAGCCTCCTCATTTTAAATTCCTGCCGTAACTCTTACTCGAGGAGGACAAGCCTCCTCGCTTTCAATTCCCACCTTAACTATTGTGAAATGGGGTCGAACCTCTACCCTGTAAATTCCTGCTTGAGCTGTTGTTGTAAGAGGTAAAACCTCTCCCCCTGTAAACTTTGATTATTATCAGTGCCTCTGTACATGTAATTTGTGAAATAAAACTTATACGAGTGAACGAAAACTTGATTTAAAAGTGTGTTTCATTCATCCCTTCGGGAAAAAAACAAACTTGGTAGAAACTATTTATGTTGATACTCGGATGCTCCTGGCTAAGGCCGAGCTTACCCAACGAGGACCACCTTCGTTGGATTGTCCAAAGTGCATTAACCCTAAAAAGTCGCAAGCGGGCAGAGGCTCGCACAACGTATGCGCGACACTGGAGGTCCCACCGAGACCGCTTTAGTTCCCCAACACCGAGACCGCTTTAGTTCCCCAACACCGAGACCGCTTTAGTTCCCCAACACCGAGACTGTTTTAGTTCTCCAACACCGAGACTGTTTCAGTCCCCCACCGAAAAAACCGTCGTCCATGAATGGATGTCCCTACTTTGAACAATTTTTGAAACACTTCATGGATTCACTCATTCGACGTCGACCGCAACCTCTTCAACTTGGACTCCAACCCCACCATCTGCAACCTCAATTTAATTCAACTCATCGTTGACCTTCAATCAACTTTTGTTACTTGGAAATTTCTTCCTTGAAATTCTCTCTCCAATCAACCCCAAATATTTACTACAAAAATTTCCCTTGAACTTCTCTTCAATCAACTTTTGAATCATTGTTCGTATTTTTCTCCAATCAACCGTTCGACCGTCTTCCCATCTACAATCTTCCTTCAACGTTTATGTGCTCCGTCGTGGCGATCAGATGACGTCACGAGCGGCACACCTAAGCTGAGTGAGGTTGACCTTCGAAGCTTCGTGGAGGCATCAGCTGACTCTCCGCAGTCGCCTCACCAAAACGTTTTCTCCGTTTATGTGATGAGTTTTAATTATTAATTATTACTTTTAAATCATTTCGTTAGTTATCATTTTCTTTAATTTTAGTAATATTAATTCACTTTTATTTTTCCCTTTTTAGTGTGAAACAGTGAAGTGACTTTATAAACACTTAATCATTTTTTTTAACTAATTGATTTTAATTAACTGTTCGGTAGTAATACGAAATACAGTACTAATCAGACGTTGTCATTGATTCTGTATTCACGTATTTATTTTTCCCAACAAACTATAAATCTGAATTTTTAAATTCATTTTATAAAATTATCTGCACATTTTGTATATTATTATTAAGGATATTAAATAATATCATTTTAGGTTTTGTTGTGGGACATAAATGCGATCAGTCAGAATGCTGATGTATATACCCATAACTCACATTTTTATTTAGTTGAACCCGGTTAGGTTCCCTTTTTTTTATTTTTTTCAATTTAAACTTTTTTCATTAATTTTAATGAAAATTTATGTTATTGTTATTATAATGTAACCCTTTTTTTTAGTGTGACTTGAGTTCGTTGAATTTCGACCCTTGCCACGAGACTTCAGTGTTGGGAGGTTCGAAAAAAATTACTCGACGATTGCTGCATCTGGAGTTAATGCAACGTCGCCCAATTTGGTTCTCCTGCGTAACTATTTTCTCAATTATTTTTTTTATTCAAAATACTTAGAAATTGTTCCATTATTCCTCAGTTCTTGTCTCTTACATGGTTATTTTTGTTTTACACACACACTTCCGTGTCAACGACACGTGTTATGATTAACGATGTCCAAACCATTACCCCCCTGACATGCACTACTGTTAATCTTATAACTCCCTTTTCCGTACTGAAACGTACAGTTGATGTCCCTCATTTTCGTGGTCGCGTTAATAATAGATTTGTAGAACCCTCCTTTAAGGATTGGTTCGGTAAAATTGACGATTCGTTTAGAGGTTGTCTGAATACAGACGCAGATAAAATCGGTTTTGCCTTTGACACTTGTGACCCGAATTTTGGTGACGCCGCGCGCGTCCGTACCTTTCTTATCGATGGGTCCAATGGGCAAATATATCAATGGTCTTGGGTAGAATTTAAACGTTTTTGGCACGATATATATAAAGGTCTGCAGGAAATCACGAAGTACTGTGACAGGCAGGGATCCGTCAAATGGGACGTTGACGTTAAAGGTTTAAACAACAGTACACGCCAGTTATGGACTTCCCTTCATTCCTTTATTCATGGATCATGTCATTATCCTTCAGAGATGCGCGAAAACGCATCTCCCGATAATGTTTCGGTAGAGAATCGGAGTGATTCCGTTGACCCTTCTGGTCTGGGTAGAAAGGCGTTGAGTGTACCTTATTCTGACTCACCTTCCCAATCCACTTCCTCTTTGAGTTCTGTACATTCGGAATCCCCAGAAAGTGATTATTTTTTTCTCGAAATCGGTTTCAAACTCCGTTGCCCAGAGGAGACCCTTTTAGGTCGTTTTGATCCGAAATGTTCGTCCAGTATTGTTCCTGCGTCTTTAGCGGATAAATTGCTGTGTCCTCTCTTTAAGGAACCGCCATCCGTTTCATACATTCGGGATTCCGATGGTAACCTTATTCCCGTCCTTGCGGAAACCAAACTTGACTTGTGGATTGGTGATTGTCTTTTTAGTATAGGTGTCTCGTTAGTTCCGCCAGAATATTGTCCCGATTTTGATTTAATTATTGGCCCAGAATCCCTACGACCCAACGGATTCCATTTCGACTTTTCGGATGGATGCTTCGTCGATAAATGGGATAAAAGACGTTATTTCCTTCTCTGGTGCGAGGCACCCGAGCAGAACCTTGATTGTGACGATGAAACGTCACCCTTGGAAAATTTGGGTAATCCTGACCCAACTTTCTTCTCTGACTCAGTTGTCTCTGAACCGTTGGTTCCAGCTTGTTCATCAAATGAATTTCCTTCGAGGCTAGAACTCACAGCCTTCCTGATGATGAGTTTGTGATGCTAATGTTGAAAACAGTAACGACAACAGTGAAATTGTTGATTTATGTAATTATAAAGGTACTTCTGTTGAAAGTCTTTATGATGGAACTTCTGTTGAAAGTTTTTATGATGAAAGTTTTGTTGAAAGTAAGTGTGATACTACATTAATAATTGTTGTAATGTAAATGGGGATGTGACCAATTCTTTATTAAATGTGAATTCAGACAACTTGGATGATTGCTGTGCAACCGATGTTGATTCTCACCATGGTCAGGACAACCATGTTGGTCCCGATGACCATGACTTGTACGATGATTTAGACACTGCTCCTCAAATTGTCAGTAATTTTTGTCATTCGGACATTGACTCAACTGATTCAGTTAGTTCAGTTGACATAGTTCATTCAGTGAACTTTGGTCGAGAAGACCTCGTTTTTGATTTAGATGGATCAGATATCCATGCATGTCCCAAAAAGGACGCGAATTCTGTTACTGATGTTGTTTTTGATTTAGATGGATCGGATATCCATGCATGTCCCAAAGAGGACGCGTTAGATGGTCAGGATGACCATGTTTATGATAACTTTTCTCCACAGGACCCGAATTGTTTTGAGTTTACTTCGGCCAACGGCCAATCGGCAATGCCGCCTCGTTTAAGTGGTCTGAAAGATGACCCTGTTTTTGATTTTTTTGGTCATGATGACCGTCATCTTGCTTCAGATGATGCTTTTTCTGCTGTAGTAGCAGCTGGGGAGAATGCCCCACAAGGTCCTGTAGGCGAGTCAGTTTTTATGAATTTTATAATCATGTGATGTTTATGATGACAGTAACAGTTTCGTAACGAATCGATCATGTCCCAGTGACTTCTTTTTAAATTACTATAGTGAGGACCATGCCGTCCCTCCGTTTTGTTTTAACTCCGTTAATTCGTGTTCGGAGCAGTGTAGCAAGCAATCTTTTCCTAAAGAGCAAAGTGCTCACGTAAAGACGTATTGTCAATTGCCGACATCAGGTCTTTCCAGTTGGTCACCCAATTCCCCTATTAACAACCAAGCAGTTTCGGCTCTTGTTGAAACTTGCTGTCAGGCGAATTACATTCACCAACACGTATACAAGAAGTTACTCAAGGTGGCTACGGAAAAATTCGATTTGCATTCTCGTTTGTCCTGCATTGATGATGACTGGGAAGAATACAGTACCGGAGAAATCATCCTTCCTATTGAGTTTGATTCAGTCCCTTATCTGACCCCATTTGTGGTCGTATCTGATTTGAATTGGGATGGAGACTTACTCCTGGGATGAATTTCCTTATTACGCACGATTTTATTGGGCCGATAGAGAAGCAGGCCTAATTCGAGGAGAAAACCCACCTTTCGAGTATGTTTGTCACCCCTATTCTTCGGTCTTTTCAGCTGAGGGTGAAAGACTCGTTTCAGAGAGCCCGACGGACTCCCTGGAACCAGTTCAAAATAAAAAGGAACTGCTACCAGATGGGGAAGATTCCTCATCAATTGTCAATTGTTCCGTTCTAGTTCCGACGAACGAAGAACTAGAAAACCAACATACTTTTGGTAATTTTGAGTATGAAGACTCGAATGTCTTCACAGTAGACCCCTGTGACTCCATCGAGAGCGAGTTACCCCCTTCAGTGACAGTTAGACCGGAACTTGAAGTTCCCAGTGTTCTGGCTATTCCAAATAAATTTGAAAACTCATCTCCCTTAAGTTCCGATTTGGTCATTTCGCTTGAATCCCTATTTAAGGAAGATGACTTGAAGTCGTTTTCAAAGGTAGAGGAATTT
This sequence comes from Bathynomus jamesi, assembly GCA_023014485.1. Lineage (NCBI taxonomy): Eukaryota > Metazoa > Arthropoda > Malacostraca > Isopoda > Cirolanidae > Bathynomus > Bathynomus jamesi. The sequence continues at coordinate 423,222 of JAJOZX010003525.1, read as the reverse complement.
ACACCTAATTCCGAGGCTAAGCCCATAGGTGCCGGGAGCGAACCCGAACCTACTCCTCCGTCGGAAGTTGTACGCGCGGAAGGGCAAGCGCGGAATATTCCTCACTACCATACTATGATCGTTTTATTCTTAATTGTACGGAACCTATAACCACATTTTCAGTTCAGTATAGTTCATAATTGAGTTCTATTTCCAACTTTTTATTCTTGATTTTTTTTATTATTCAAATTAGTCTTGAGTAATTGTCATTAAGATGTTCTTATACCATTTGTTAAGGTATCAACCAAAATTATAGCCAATTTTGACACACTATACCAGGATGCCATTCTCTTTCCCCTTCTAATAATTCTGTTACACCATGTCAATATTGCTAATAACATAACTGTGCCCCTACCATGAATTCCACTAAAACCTGTTATTAACTATGCCCCATCAACTCGTCGAATAAAATTCAATTGCCGTACTGATACTTCTGGTCAATATTAATGGTGAGATACTGCTAATATAACGCTATGAAGGTTACTAGTCGAATTTAATTCTTTGCCTAAATTCAGTTTTCAATACCACTTAATTTACTTTAAGTATTTAAAGTTCTTTTAAGTGCGTATTTATTTTAATTACCTTAATACGTGCAACCGATTTATTACGTAAAATCTATACTCCCAATTGAATTTTATTACTTTTGACACCTATTCGAATTCACTTTCCTACTGATTACACTTTCACCCAATTACGCTTACCCACACTCTGAAACACTCTTGAAATCATTGGCGTACTTACTGGAAAGGAAATTTACTACTCATATCCTATTTTTATCATATAAATCTTATTCTAAAATCATTGGCTATCACGATAAATTATATTTAATTGCAGTTAACTGTTTGATGTTTACTCTGGATTATTTGAATTTATTTAAACTTAATTGCTGCTTACAATATATAATCTTGCCTGTTGCCTTCATTAAGTAATTTGAACCAACCTCTAAGCTAATCCGTTTTCAAAATTTCATGATTTACCATTGACCATTAAGGATTCAGTCTTCCCGGGATGAACCAATTACTTTCATATTCTACACACTACTGTACATACCTACTCAGCTATACACACTTATTACCCACATTTATACATACGTATACGCGATACGAATAACTTCAACTATAAATTCCTTTTCCCCATTTTTGGGTAAATCACCTACCCCTTGCACTCTGCACATAAATACATACGTGACCCAAGGTCTATACATCATCTATTACGAAATTCTATCTTCCTTTTCCCTGGATATTCTTAATGGATAACAATATCTAAGTATCTAAAACGGTAACTAGATAAATTTTCATGTTTTCAATAAATTAATTTTACTTTTCTTTAAATCAATTTTAATATTTTACCAACTTATTCGGACTTGCAATAAGTTTACATTCTGCAACCGTGCTCCCACTGCTGAAGACTCCGTCCACCATTAAAATTTAATTCGATTTTTACCTACCATAGTGAATAAGATTAGTTTATTAACTGTACAATCATGATACCTTCGGAAATTCTTATCTCTGTCAGTTCTGACGGGTTAAACTCCACTTTAAATAGTTATATGAATTGAAATTCCTGGACCTTAAAATTGAATTTTCCTTTTAACCATTATTTACTATATATGTATCTTTTTCCCTAAAATTATCTTAACCCAGGAAATCTTTCCGAATCTATCACGGTTCTGTAAATCTTCTTACTATAATGTTGGACAAACTAAAAAATTTAACTTAAATTAGATTCAATCCTGTAATTGGAACTTTAACCGAAATAATTATTCGAAATGCCAGAAATAACTTAGATGGTTCCTTAGTTTATAAGATTGTTTATGTAGTATGATTGCCACAATTAATCATACTTATAATTGTATTTTTGAAGGTGACAACTTCGGACTTTATCGTACTTTGTTGACATAGTATTTCCACTATAATCCTAGTAATCAGACCTCAACCTTGTTAATTTATTTGCTGTAATTTTAAAATTTTCCCCTTGATTATTTTTTAAATTTTATTAATATAATTATCATTCTTCCCACTAAATTGCCTTGATTAATCCAACCCGAAATTGTCGCTGTTTCATTTTTTTTAATATATTGTAAATAAGCTTCCACCCCACCATTACATCCTTTTTCACAGGGAAGAGCAGTGTCACACCATGCGATTTACCCTTTCTATGGTTGAACAGTATCCATGTTTGTGCCATTAGAAGTTCGCTGTAAACAGCGAATGTCCCTCCCTTAGCTGTGCCTCTATAATTCGTCTCCTTTGATTTCTCCCAAATAACGACTTATACTATACGTACAGAGTAAATCACTCTGACGTCATAAAGTAACTTAGTTTCCTTCACGTTTCGATCACGTGCTTAGTATGAGGCTATCCTTAGTATTCAATGTATGGTACATTCGTTAATACTAATAAAAGCTTCACTCTTTATAAGTCATTATTTATATGCTGTGTCCTGTCTGGTGTTACGCAATATAAATATTATTCAACCATACTCATTATTCAACCATACTCATTCATACATCTATGTTCTTGCTTGACCGCTATCCTTTATTAATTTTATTACTTATTCATTCATCTACCTATTGTCTACTTATACCCTATCAACTTATCAGTATGTTTGCTCGTGTCTAGATTACGCACACAACCTATTGTGTGACGAATGATATGTGTACACTACTGTGTGCAGTCGTACATGTCTATTGACGATCATGATTACGTACATGTATTCTTTTTACGTTTTATTTTTTTTTATTATTTCAAGTTGTTTATTATTGCTGAGACGAAGGTTCGAATTCCGATTACGTCGTCAAAAGCGAGCCACTGAATTCGAACTCTTCTCTCTTGCCTCTGCTACCAATTTATAACGTTAAGATGTGATGTTATATTATTATAATATACCATATTGTTCCCTGCCAGGCTACTGGTTAATCTCTACTTAGGCACATAGTTATCCACGTTCTCATTACCTGTACTACTACTCCTACCTAATTGTCATTCAAATTCCGTTACTTATGTCTTACGTTATCATTAATGTCCGCGTACTTTCAAATGAAAAGTACACCGTATTTTTTCTCCGCTTTCCTCATCGCTGGCTAATTAGCCTTTCAAACTATAATAACCAACCATTCTTCTAATAATATTTGACATAATTTGGCGTAATCATTGTTAACTATAAATATATAACATTGTTGTTAATCCCCTGTAAATTATAGAACAACGGAGAACTCTCCATTATTTAAATTGTATTACCTATTCAGATTACTTCAGTATTAAATATGTCAATTAACAAATTGCTAAAATTGTAATTAACGGAAATTAATGTACTTAATATAATGTAATTTATGTACTTAATGTACTCTGTACATGTCGGTCCCCCGACATTATGTCGCCACCCAAAAGTGTATACCTTACAAAAATTAGTATTTTTTTGTTAACTTTTTGCTTAAATTATGCTTAACGTCAGAATTCTTTAGCTCTCCAGCTAAAGTGGGAGCTTAACCTTCGACTGCATTCCCCCAAAATTGAGGCTTATTTATTTCTTGTGTTGTAAATTAAATCATTCCTGCCGTAGCCCTCGCCCGAGGAGGCTAAGCCCTCCTCGCTGTTAAATTCCTGTCTGGCCCGTTGTTACCCGAGGTTGCACCTCCCTCATTTTAGATTCCTGCCTGAGCTCTTGATACCAGAGGTTGCACCTCGCCCCCTTTAAATTCCTGCCTGAGCCGTTGTTACCAGAGGTGGCTCCTCTCTCATCTTAAATTCCTGCATGCGCCTTTACCCGAGGAGGCCGAGCCCCCCTCGCCTTAAATTCCTGCCTGGTCCCTTGTTACCAGGGGTTGCACCTCTCCCACTCTAAATTCCTGCCTGAGGCTTAGACCAAGGAGGCCAAGCCTCCTTATTTTAAATTCCTGCCGTAACTCTTACTCGAGCAGGACAAGCCTCCTCGCTTTCAATTCCCACCTTAACTATTGTGAAATGGGGTCGAACCTCTACCCCTGTAAATTCCTGCTTGAGCTGTTGTTGTAAGAGGTAAAACCTCTCCCCCTGTAAACTTTTGATTATCAGTGCCTCATTCTGTACATGTAATTTGTGAAATAAAACTTATGCGAGTGAACGAAAACTTTGATTTAAAAGTGAAGTGTTTCCATTCATCCCTTCGGGAAAAACAAACAAACTTGGTAGAAACTATTTATGTTGATACTCGGATGCTCCTGGCTAAGGCCGAGCTTACCCAACGAGGACCACCTTCGTTGGATTGTCCAAAGTGCATTAACCCTAAAAAGTCGCAAGCGGGCAGAGGCTCGCACAACGTATGCGCGACATATATATATATACACACACACACACACACATAAATATATATATATATATATATATATATATATATTCGAGCATCAAAAGCCTCTGAAGCTCGTATAAATAACGATGATAACAAACTTTCGAAATTTGTTAAGAGTCAGACAGGTGTCAAAAGTGTCCTCCCTCCGACAATCGATGGGGTGTCGGGGAAGGATGAAATTGCAAAGCTGTGGAAAAACCACTACTCTAACATTCTTAACAGTGTGAGTAGGGATAATCTTAAGATAGATTGCAGCGAAACGACTGTGGGAGGGACAAGGGAAAATAAATACTTTGATATCAGTTCCTGAAGTAAAGAGGTTAATTAAAGAGTTAAAGACTGGTTTGCGTCAGGGGTAGATTACCTATCGAATAAGCACTTAAAATATGCCAATGACGTAGTATGTCTGCATATATCATTGCTCCTATCAGCCATGTTTCCTCATAGCTATATCCCAGCAGAGTTCATGAGGGTATATATCTTGCCCCTGGTCAAAAATAAATATGGAGACATTCTGTCCAGCAATAATTACAGGTCTATTGTTGTCGCTTCCTGCTTCTCGAAACTACTAGAAAAACGCTTGTTACTCCGATTAAATGATTACCTATGGACATCTCCTAATCAGTTTGGTTTTAAAAGGTCCCACTCAACTGACCTGTGTATCTGTGTACTTAAAGAAACAGTATCTAAATACATTGACAGTAATGCAACTATTTATAGCTGATTCCTAGATATAAGTAAGGCATATGATAGAGTGAACCACAATATTTTATTTAAAAAACTAGAAGACAGGAAGGCTCCATGTACATATTAAATTTATTGAAATTTTGGTATTTACATCAATCTTTTACCGTTAGGTGGGCAATGTACTATCCGAATGTTTTGGCTCCTCTTGCGGGGTGAGACGAGGCTCCTTGCTCTCCCCTATGCTGCTTAATGTGTATATTGACGGATTAATTGCTTCACTTAATGAGACAACAGTGGAATGTTGTATAAATAACACAAGGATAAATAACTTACCGTAGTTTATGTCGATGATATGGTGTTAATAAGTCCCTCTGTTAAAGGTCTGGATCGGCTACTAAAAGTCTGCGAAGTGTATTCGCAGAAATATATTCTTTTTAATGTTATAAAAACTGAGGTTATGCAATTTCATCCTAAAAGCTGTAAGCAACCAGCTGATATTAGGTTTAAAATGAAAGGTGAAGTAATTGAGGAAGTACAAGAGTTTAAGTATTTGGGTCAAACTATCACCAGTTCCTTGAGTGATGACTCGGATATAAGAAAGCAATCTCGTAGCCTTTGTGCTAAAGCGAATATGACCATAAGGAACTTTCGGTTCTGTACAAGTGCAGTTAAAGACACTCTCTTTCGTACTGTTTGCAGTAATATATACGGACAGCAACTCTGGGTGAATTATAAAAAAGGTCCTGGCAAAACCCTAAATTTGCTGTCCAACAGGTCTTTTAGACTCTTACATAAATTACCCCCAAGACACTCAGCTTCGTAAATGTTTGCTACCCGCAATGTCCCGAACTTCCCGGAGGTAACAAGACGTGCTCAATACAGTCTGATGCAAAGAATTAAAAAATCAACCAACCCGATTATCCAAGCTATCATGAGTCCTGCCGTTTATCCTCTAAGCTATGGAATTCTTGGTACGAAAACGTCTGTCTGTAGCTCCACATACTCCGACATTACACTACTATTTCTAATCAATTGTATATATTTCTATCCTTCGTATATGAACTGTCATTGTATTATTAATATTTGTCATATGGACTATAGTCTGCCAATAAACCTTTTCATTTTCATATATATATATATATATATATATATTAATTGGTTTTGTTTAACCTCCTTCGCAACATCTAAGGTCATATGACGGAGGGGACCTACAGCTTTACGTGGGATCCGAACCACGGGTCGCTACATAATCTGGGCGCAGAGGACGGTCTCCCATCAACTACTACCCAGACCCAATGTCGCTTAACTTCGCTGAACTCCGGGAAGCGGTGTTACGACATTGGCCACGACGTAGCGCATATATATATATATATATATATATACAGCGTCTGTAGCTCAGTGGACAACACCGTTTCTCTATAAGCGAAGTGAAGGCACTGAGGTTAGGGGTTCGAATCCCGATGATGCTCGTAATAATAATACAGGAATTATAGCAATGGGCCGCATTAGTTGGCCTGAGCTCTGTGCCAATTTCTATCCCTCATCACTAGTTAATATTAAGTTCGATTTTCTCCCAAATTTCAGTTACCTTTCAGGCTTCATTTGGAAATATGCTTTTGTAAAATTTATCGCCCACCAGTATTCGAATCCGGTCCTCTGCCTCGGAGTCCCGGGCGTCGATCATTAGGTTACGTGTTGTGACGGCAAATTTGCGTGCCGAAATCTCTTACGAGAATAGGAGCAGAAATTTTAGTTTTAAGATTTTATTGTTTAAATCTCTAAAGCAAGGTAGTTCAGAGTATGGTTATTGAAGAATATCAATAGGTTTCTTGTTACAGGGTTAAAAATAAAAATGTTTCAGATTGTTTAACGTTCGTTCGATTTTTATTTTAGTGTTCTCACGGTAAGAATATAACCCAGGACAGCCTCGCGGTAAAGATTTATGGTAGGGTCGAGGAGTGGCCCTAGCTTCAAAGAGAAGGGAAAACAAGCTGGCCGGGTTCAGATCTAAAATGGTTTGTTTTCTCTTCGCTTCGTGGTTAAACTTTAGGTAAACTGACTTCGAATCCACTTGTTAAATTGGACAATGACGTTGGTCATAAATTTGAGAAACCAAGTGGCTTCGAAGAAAGAACTTTATTTTAAGTTGATTTTAAGGAAAAGGAGTTTTGTTTTTGGAAGGGAATGTCAATGTCTAATCAAAGGACAATGATTCTTATAACACCCAGTGAGGGAAAAGAAAAGCTCCTTCTTTCCTTATGTATGGATGAAAGTTTTCGTAGGGACGACCTTATGTAATGAAAATGTTTTTGATAGGTCATTCAGAATATTGTAAAGAGGAGTCCTTGAAATTTTAAGGTGTAACTTAGATTTCTAAGTTAGTTGTAGTTCGGTCCTGTAAAGATAAAGTGGTTTGTAAAGAATGAATCTTTAGGCTCTGTGGCGTGATTGAAAATTTCTAAGTTGAGTTAAAACTGTTTCACGTTGTACTTAAAATTTGAATTTCCTTTGTTTACGCGAACTTGTGTGTAAGAGCTTTATTGTTAGCGACCGGAAAAAAAGAGAACTTTGTGAAATTTAATTTAATTTAATTTTGTTCAAATTAAATGTTAAACTGTAAGTTTGCGACATATTAGGTTTCCTCAGGGAAGAGTCAATATTTTGTGTTGAGGTTGGTTCTCGTGGAAACCCGGGAAGTTAGTGCATGACCATTCAGTTATTGTGAGAAGAAATCTAATTTATTTGACGGACTTTTTTTCTGGAAAATCTGCGGAACTCGTGCAGAACTGCTGAGAGTAAATTTCCTAAATTTTTGTGAGTAAACCAATTTTTAAACTTTTAGATTATGAAATTTGAATTTAGTGTTGTTTTTAAAGTTACACGCAAATAAAAAAAAACCTCTGTATAAATGTTTTTTGAGACTTAAATACTCGCAAACATTTCTTTAAATTAAGAATTTGAGTTTTTAAACAAAATTTGTAATCGCGCATCCGTATATTTCATTCAATTTATGTCTTAATTGGAGTGAAATTAAATAAACTTTATAAGAGGGAGTGTGTCGTTTTTATGCTACCTTGCAATAGGCCTCTCTTGTAAGCTGAGGGTAAATTAACATTGAAAGTTTGAAAATTCAAAGTGGGCTTCAAGTAAGCCGAGGGAAACTACGCGTATAAAATTGAAAGGCCATCTGAGTGGATAGGCAGAGTCATCCTGAAATAAACGAACACAGGCGTACGAAATAAGTGCAATAAAAAAAAAGGTGCGCACACATAAATGAAAGGGTTGCGCACAACATACGACAGAATAAATTTTGCAGATGCAAAAATGTGTTGTGGGTTTATATTTCCATCTGATGGTACCCTTGTGGTCGCCAGATAAACTTCAATTAAATATTGTCCATTGGCTGGATCACAGGGGTGTTAGCAACGTACAGAACACGTTTGGAAGCGAAAGCTTTGTCCGTTTCCTCGGGTGATGAAATGGCACCAAATTGTTAAATTGTACCCTGTCGGACCCTGATAGTCAACATCCGGGTCTCCTAATCAGAGGGCTCGGGTTTTAATCTCAGTGGGGATAAATTTTGCATCTATCTATCTATCTATCTATCTATCTATCATTCATTCATTTATATGTAAAGCAATACATCTTTCCTTCATGCATTTTTTTATGCGAATTATACACGGACGGAAATGAAACGAACAGCACGTTCTGGAGAACACAAATGACTAAAATCTAAAGAAACGAAGGCACCTATACGCAAGGGAAAATTAAAACGAAAGATCTGAAGAGGACCTTGTTTGTTTTGTCCTTTAGCAGAAAGCCTGAGTCCTCTTTAGATCTAAACAACGAAAACTGCAGTGTTCTGTTTTGTTTATCTAATTTCGGACCAAAGTGTCGAGATTAGGACGAGTATCTTTTTTTAATCCAATTTGCTGTTGTTTTATTTATAAACGTTGTTCAAAGTTTTTTTTTCGGTTTTTGTTGTTTTTCCGCGTCCAAGTTTTGTTAAGAGAAAAAAAATATTATTAACGGCAAATAACGACATAAGGAAAGAAAGTTGTTATCGGTAAAGTTTGTAAATGAATTCAAAGTACTTTATAACTTTCAGTGGAAAAAACGAGTGTGGAATATATGGCACCAGATTGATGAAGAAAGGATAAGAGCGGAAGGGCTTACAAAGGCATTATAGAATATGAATCACGGAACTGAAGAGAATACAGTGTGATACTTTAACAACCTTGTAACGTTAAGGGTCATGCGTCAGAGGAGACCTATAATACACCTTTACGCGGAATCCGAACCGCGGCTCTATGCATCATCTGAACGCGGAGGACGGTCACCATCCATCCCACTACTAAGCGGACTCATCGTCGCTTAACCTCGATGTACTAACGCCGTAACCCGAAGAGAATACAAACGACTTAATCAACCGAAACTATTAGTGAAACTGAAGCTAACAAAATCAAAGCAAAAACGAAGAAAAAGTGTTCGAGCTATTGAAGACGAAGACGAAGGCACCTGAAAAACAATGAAAATAAAAATCCAACAGGAAAAGGAGAGAACAAAAATGTTTTAAAACAAAGAAAGAAAAAATTACCATGCAAAAAAGATGGACAGAAAAAAGGGTGAAAAAATGTGTATATATATATATATAATTTATATATATATACAGTAAATATTAAAACTAAACAAAATTTTCCTAACGGCATAAGAAAATGAAAGCCTGAAAGCGGGAAAACTTTGCCTTGGAAAAAAATAATTGCGGAAGACCCTTCTCTGTTTACGAAACAAATACACCTCCGGCAACAGTTTTTGTGTCCCAATTCAAGTGGAAGGGAGATGTAGCTGAGTTTAATGGGTGTATTCAATTGGGGGAAGAAATTTAATCGGCCCTTTACAGACACTTTTCACAATGTTGCCATAAGAAGCGTATGAATATAATGGGCACTTTTTTGGTAACATGAGCGGTCCTACAGTTCCCACCATATTGATTAAAATTGAATGATTTTTGTTTGCAGTCTGTGTGGATAGAGTCAATGAAGGTCTTTCATGCATGGATATGATCGTAATAAATTTTACCCTGCAACGCTCGTTGGCATAAAATTCCCGTATTAGCAATAGGTGGATGAACCTCATTATTGTTTGTTAAGAAAATTGCTCCTTTTTTTTTTTTGGAGATTTCCTCTTTTTAGTGAAGGTTTATTTTATTTTATTTTTTGACTGGGAATTTCGTGCGTCTTATGATTTCAAACGCACACTCAAGAAAAATCTTAATTAAGAATCGTTCTTTGAGCTCAACAATTCGTGGGAATTATGCACTTATCAGAACTACTTAACTTTCGTTTTAATGACTGTGGGGGATGCATCATAGATATGACATTGAATTACTTCCCCGAGCCAAGTGACATTGGGTCCTGATATAGAAGATGAGTGGATAATCGCTCTTTATATGAATTCTCTCTGTTATGTGATCCTGGCTTTTAGGATAAAGATAAAAATCATGCTTTTGGCCAACCCACCAGTTGTTTAATAAGAATATCATTCAACAGTCGCTTGATTCATCGCAAAGAACGCACAGTATAATGCAGTTGAACTCGATCACCGCAGAATACAGTATTTCTAGTGCTTATAATGTTATAATGTTTCAGACCAACAAAGACTCTAGGATCCACTTATGGCTGGTCTACCTAACTGTGGTTATAGTTGTGTATTGCGCATGTTCACCGTGGTGGCGGAGGGGACCTACAACTGAACGTGGGTTCCAAACCACAAAAACATTAATTTTACTACCTTAAACTATACCCAATCTATCAACATATGCGTCTAATCGATTTTTAAACATGTTTATAGACGTGCTACTAATTACTTTCACCGGCAAACTATTCCAGCTATTTACTATTCTATGCGTAAAAAAGTTTTTGGCAACTGCTGTTTCGAACCGTCTACTTGTCAACTTACACCCGTTATTTCTAGTCCTATTATATTGTGAAATTTCGAAAAAGCTATCTCTATCTACGTTATCGAGCCCATTCATAATTTTGAAAACCTGGATTAGATCACCCCTTAGCCTCCCAGTCTCGAGTGTAGTCAATTTTAACTCCTCAAGCATATCCTCATACGACTTCGACCTAAGCGACAGAATCATCTTAGTTGCTCGTCTTTGAACTCTTTCGATTTTATCTATATCTTTTCGCATATGCGGATTCCAAAATTGGATCGCGTACTCCAAATGGGGTGTAACTAATGATTTATAAAGAGGAACTATAATATCGCACGATTTGTACTCAAAATTCCTAGCTATAAAACCTAGTACTTTGTTCGCCTTATTGACCGCTGCTGTACTTTGTTTCGCCACTTTTAAATCACCAGTGACGATAACTCCCTAATCTTTTTCCTGTTCGACGCTTGCCAACTCATTCCCTGACATACTATACGCAAAATTACCGTTACGCGAACCTATATGTAAAATTTTGCACTTATCGACATTAAATCTCATTTGCCATGTGACTGACCAATCAACGATTTTGTTCAGATCTTCCTGGATTTTACCTCTATCTTCATCATTAATTGCCCTACCACCCAACTTCGTGTCATCCGCAAACTTTGAAACTGTACTTACTAGGCCGACATCTAAATCGTTAATATATATAAGAAAAAGCAAGGGGCCCAATACAGAACCCTGAGGAACGCCGCTCGCTACGTTAGCCCAAGACGACTCTGCTCCATCAACGACCAATCTCTGTTTCCTACCTGGCAACCACTCTTCTATCCCATTTATTACTACACCTCTGATTCCATGAGCCTTAGTTTTTTTCAATGAGTCTTTTGTGCGGTCCGGTGTCAAACGCTTTTTGAAAATCTAAATACGCTACATCTACCGCCCGATGACTATCGTAAACTTCAACCACGCTTTGAAAAATTTTAAAAGATTAGTTAACCCTTTAAGGACTAGTCCGCAGCATATGCGGTCACTCTTGTTACCGGAACGTATAGGTTTTATTGTTATTCAAAACTAAATATTTTAGTAACTAGTCACTGAAATGATACACATTTTGGGTTCCTTTCTCAACAACTAAATGACATCTATATATAAACATGTAGAAACATTTATAGAAACGAGACATTGTAGTACAATTTATATTATTATTTCTGGTGGACCTTAAGGTAGCATCCGTCATTAAAGGGTTAAGCAAAATTTGTTTCGCCTAAAACCGTGCTGCGTATTTCTAATCAAGTTATACAATTCCAAGTGTTCGACTATACGATCCCTAATTATTGATTCCAGTAGCTTACCTACAACAGACGTTAAACTGATTGGCCTATAATTTCCCGCTGCACCTTTATCGCCTTTCTTTAAAATAGGTTTACATTTGCTAACTTGAAATTATCTGGTACCCACCCCCTCAGAAATAGACGCATTAAAAATATTTTTTAGCGGCACAACAATGCTTTCTTTTAATTCTTTTAGTTGTATGGGATATATGGAATCCGGCCCCAGTGATTTACGCATTTTCATTTTATCAATATAGCGCATTAACTCCCTTTCACTAACTATAATATTATCTAATGTATTTAGGATGAGTTCTGTAAGATGTTGGTGATTGAGTGATGCAATATATATATATATATATATATATAATATATATATTATATTTCGGGTGAATTTTTAAACATCTGACAGTATAAAAAGTTTATTTTTTATGTTAACTGAAATAATAGCATTAAATTTTTTACTGTACTTTCTCTACACATGGGGAATTAGTCCCCTAGTGCAAACCATGCTCTATGTGATCTCCTTTCGGCTCATTAACTCTTCCCACACGATGAACAAAATTGTGCAGTACTCTGAGCAGAGTATCTGTTGAAAGCTGAGAAATTTCTTGTTCAATTGGGTGCTTGGGTTAAAATAGTTTTTTTTTTTGGTATTTGTATTTGATCACAAATAACACAAATCAAACCAAATGTATATGTTGATGCACATATAATCATATGCTCATATATACTTATACGAGTATATATGATCTTATTTTATTTTAGTAGTTGGCCGAAATCTTTCTGCAGGTGGGAAACTGCCCACCCACCTGAGCTGAGAGGATATTACATAGAGCATTTTTTGTACTAGGGACTAATTTCCACGTGTGGAGAAGGTACAGTAAAATTTCACACTTTTATTTTAGTTAATAATAAAAATACAAACGGTTCGAAGTGTTAGATGTTTAAAAACCGCCATATATATGTATATATATATATATATATATATATATATATATATATATATATATATATATTTATATATATTTTGAAAACACTGATCATACCCAAGTGAAAATACTGCTCGGTCCTAACATCCCCATATAAAAAGAAGACATTAGTCAGCTAGAAGGGACCTTTCTGTCCCGCAAAGGATAAAATCAAAGCAGAAGAGAAAGCAAAGAATCAATCTGAAGAGTTGATAATAAAGAAATGCCTGATGTTCTTTAACCTCCATCGAAACGTCAAAATCACGTGACAGAAACAACCTATGACTTCACGTGAAATCCGAACCACAGGTCGTTACATCATTTGAACAAAGAGGAGAATCACCCATCGAACTGCTGCACGGACCCAGCATCGCTTTGCCTCGTTATTCTAACGTGAAACAGTTTTGCGTCCGCGATGTATCCTGAATTACAATAATAATAATAATAATTATATAATAATAATAATAATAATAATAATAATAATAATAAGAGTAGTATGAGTGCGATCTAAAGCAAAATATATTACTAATTTGTAAGAATAAAATTAAAATGAAAAAAAATTATCAGCAAATATTCTTTAAAAAATCTAAAACAATGAAAAGAAAAAAAAAAAGAACACTAAAAAGCGAAATTCGAGTAAAAACGTAAAGAGATGAACCCCCCCCGCTTAAAAAACATTTACTCGAATGGACCATTAAGAAGCAAAAGGTTTCAAAATTAATTCCAAATTAAGCATAAAGACCGAAACGTTATACTGGTGACGCCAATTAAAAACGAATAAAAACTGTAAAATGGCGTCTCGCAAACAGTAGTAAAAACTCGCCATAGGGAAAAAAGTTTCAAATGGATACATCTTCTGTTCGCTCTTATGGCTCGTTTATACTTCTCTCCCTCTCCCTCTCCCCTCTCTCTCTCTCTCTCTTTTATATGTATATATATATATATATATTATATATATAATATATATATATACAGTATACTGCATTATAAACACAAAGATTTTGTCATCCTTTTCTCTTCGAAAGGCTTCTCATTTTGTACATTTTGTTGTCCCAAATAGAAAACTTTTACCATTCTTCGCCAAAACTATTTGCAATGTCGAAACAATTGCATGGAATTTCATTGCACGGTTCGTATATTCGATTTTATTGAGTTAACTATAGACACAAAAGGGATATTTATTGAGTTGCAAAGGAAATATTAAAGCCTCTACTAATTGAACATCTAATCCAATGGCTAAATTATTAGAAGCTAACATTTTTATTAGGGCACGATTGCTCGAGTAGTATATAGGAAAGAGAGAAAGGGATATAATATATATATATATATATTATATATAATATATATATATATATATATATATATATATATATATATATATATATATGTATATATATATATATATATAATTATATATATATATAAGGCGAAATTGAAGGCGAGACAGAACATCCTTAACCCTGAGAGAAAATAGTTTTGTGGTGAGAGGACCAAAACTGTTTAATCAGCTGCCCAAAGACCTAAGAAACACGAAGGGAGTTGCATTGGACATCTTCAAAAGAAGACTAAACGCCTGGCTCAGAACAATCCTCGATGAGCCGGGCGCACCTGGCTATGTAAGGTGGAGAGCACAAGAAACCAATTCACTACTTCACCAGGCCAACTCGAGAGAAGGGGCGACAAGCTTGACCTTCGCGAAATGAAGAATCATTGCGCGGAACCTTTGTAAGGTAAGGTAAGATATATATATATATATATATATATATATATATATATATATATATATATTATATATATATATATATATATATATATATATATATATATATATATACTCCTAAAATATTTACGTATAAATTGGACATCAGTCATATTTTAACATGACCTTCACGTAACATTAAAATGAATGTGTAACATTAACGTAACTTTTACGCCTTCAACAGGCGTTACATCCTAATCCGCTATTTCGTTTTCGTAACTTTACTTTGTTAGAGAAAAAGTAATATCATTTTGCGCTATTTCGTTTTGTAACAATCCTGTAACCATTTGTTGTTTGGATTTTATTACTCTTAATTGCGTAACTTAGGCGTAATGTATTTCAAATAATGGAAACTATTGGAATTCTTCCAAATAAATAAATATAACTCATAAAGGCCCATAAACACTTTGTATATAGTATTAATAGTAATAATAGTAATAATATATAGTAGTATATAATACTAATAATAGTGATAAGATATAGTATATAATACTAATACTAATAATAGTAATAATACATAGTAGTATATAATACTAATACTAATAATAGTAATAATATATAGTAGTATATAATACTAATACTAATAATAGTAATACTAATAATAGTAATAATATATAGTAGTATATAATACTAATATAATAATAGTATATAATATATAGTAGTATATAATACTAATACTAGTATATAATACTAATACTAATAATAGTATATAATACTACTAATAATAATAGTATATAATAGTATATAACACTTAGTATATAGCATACTATAAAACAGATTCTAATTAAAATAAATTAACTGGAAAGATATTTTGATGTTTATGGTTTTCGATTAAATGTAAGCATAAAAATATTTTATATATTTTATACCTCTGATTTTTAACAAATTAGGTTTGCGGGTATTTGCCCTTGGCCCTTCCTTCCTGCATAAACAAAACAGAACTGCTTGGCGTAAGACAAAATAATAAAAGCATTAAGAAGAATGTATCAAGATTATTTCTCAATATTTTTCATAAGTTTAGTTTACAAGGAGAGGTGCGCAGAATAACCACTGTATCACCTGAAGATCAGGGCCCCCAGCCTTCTTTAGTTAGCCTTATAAGGCTAACTAACAAAAATATCACGACGTAACCTAACCAATCGTTAGGATAACGGTACTCACTTGACGATTAGGTTAGGTCGTGATATTTTCGTTAGTTAGCCTTATTATAGGGTTGCCACATTTTTCAAATGCCCATGCGGGACAAAAAATTTTCTGAGGTTTTTTTTAAGACCAAATTTTTTTTCAAATTGAAACTAGATTTCTTCAACGGTTAAAACAAACAAAATTAGAAAAATTTTATTACAATAATATTTAACAATTAAACATTGTGAATAAATTGAAATTATTAAACATAATATTGAAATTCTAAATCAATTCATCCCTAAAAAATTTACTTAAAAAATATTTTTTGTGGGACATTTTGAGCGTGGGATTTTGAAGCGGGATTTTTGGATCAAATGCGGGACTGTTCCATAAAATACGGGACGTCTGGCAACCCTAAAGGGCCTTATAAACTAACTAAAGAATGCTGGGGGTCCTGATCTTCAGGTGATCCTAGCCACTCTATAGAATTTGATTTAAAGCAGACTGATTGTGGCTTACATTAGAATTAGTTATCTTGTATTTACACGCAGGGGTTCTTAACCTTTTTAAGCTGCGACCCAAATTCTGGTCTCGGGGTTAACTCGGCGACCATTGCCTTAAAACAGTTCACTGGTAATAGATAATAAAATAAGTAATAATGATAAAATGATTAAGGATAACATAAATAAATGATAAATGACAATGTAATGACCCAAGTTTGGGTCGCGACTCAGAGGTTAAGAACCCCTGTATAATTACAGAGTGCTATTATATCGGGTGTGTATAAAGTAAAAGTAACGCGAGTAAAGAGACAAATCCGATTTGAATTATATTAACATGAGTGAACATGGACGAGTAATATTTATTATATGTATTTTAGGATCTTTTCCGTTTGACTGCAGCCATTGAAACATAATTAAACTCCAGCCTTCTTTAGTTAGCTTTATAAGGCTAACTAACAAAAATATCACGACCTAACCTAACCAATCGTCAAGGTCGTACAGTTGACCTAACGATTGGTTAGGTTAGGTCGTGATATTTTAGTTAGTTAGCCTTATAAGGCTAAGTAAAGAAGGCTGGGGGCACTCACCTCTTATGTTTCAAACGGAAAAGATCCGTATTTTATAACAATTATATATTCGATAGTAAGGTTTATAAGATACGTTGGAAATGGTTTTAAGAGTTAAAAAACAAGTTGAAATTAGTTTAAACCAGTTCAAATCGGATTTGTCTCTTCACTCGTGTTACTTTATACACACATTATATACACACACGCAAACACACAGTTTAATGCAGTCAGACAGATTATGTGTAAAGTGCTAAATGCCTATTTAAATTTTATTATTAAATTTTAACTATCATAAATTCGGTTGATGATGTTGCTAAATTTTGTATTACAAGATTTTTTCCTAAATATTTTTTAGGTTTCCTTCGTAAAAAAGTATTTGTCACGTCATAAATAACTTTGGAAGTAATTTTTTTTTCATTTCACCTCACTCCTAAGTAGGTCATATTGCGACTTTATATCAAACATATTAATTAAATCTCCAAAACTGTTCAATATTAAGTCGTACGAGAAACAAATGTAGCCTTCAACTTCTTCTTGTTATTAATATTGGATCTTTTCCGTTTGACTGCCGCCATTGAAACATAAGAGGTGAGTGCCCCCAGACTTCTTTATTTAGCCTTATAAGGCTAACTAACGAAAATATCACGACCTAACCTAACCAATCGTTAGGTCAACTGTACGACCTTGACGATTGGTTAGGTTAGGTCGTGATATTTTTGTTAGTTAACCTTATAAAGCTAACTAAAGAAGGCTGAAGTTTAATTATGTTTCAATGGCGGCAGTCAAACGGAAAAGATCCTTAATATTATTAATAATATTAATAATATTATCACTAATATAATAATAACTTTGGAGGTTGTTTAACTGCCTCTCTAGCGGCAAAAGTCACTAAATGTCACGTGACGGAGAAGGGTTTAAACTTTACGTAGGTTCCGAGCCACGGTTCGCTACATCATTTGAAGGAAGAGTCCGGTCACCCATCTAACAAATGAATAGACCCACTGTCGCTTAAACTCTATGGTATAACACGAAGCGGCGCTGCAACGTGGTCTCGACGCAGCTCCTTTGAACGTATTTAAAAAAGGGGGCGGGGGAACAAATACAGGGTAGGCCATAAGTCGCTTTACCAAAGTGAGTTTCGTAAACCTCGCTTCGGTAAAGCGACTTATGGACCAACCTGTATGTCTAAAATCGTCTTAACTTAGACCACTATTTATACAACATACAATTTCCCTTCGTGTTCATTATAACTTTTTTATTTAATTATTAATTTCATTTAAAATTTTGGATCACCTGAAGATCAGGGTCCCCAGCCTTCTTTAGTTAGCTTTATAAGGCTAACTAACGAAAATATAACGACCTAACCTAACCAATCGTCAAGGGCGTACAGTTGACCTAATGATTGGTTAGGTTAAGTCGTGATATTTTCGTTAGTTAGCCTTATAAGGCTAACTAGAGAAGGCTGGGGGCCCTGATCTTCAGGTGATCACAATATTTTAACTAAATTGCTTATTTTTTGTACAAATATATGTTAAATTTTTAATTTACCTTTTTCGGTTCAGTTTTCCTTCGAGAATGCCGCTAATTTAACGCAAATATTTATTACGAGAAAATTTACACCTAAATTATGTCAAAGTTACTGACAAAAATTCCAGATATATTGTTATGCCGAAATTACAGTAACTAATTAAAGTGTGTGTGTGTGTGTGTGTGTGTGTATATATATATATTATATATATATATATATATATATATATATATATACATACAGTATATATATATGTATATATATATATACACAGTATATATATATATATATATATATATATATATATATATATATATATATATATATATATATAGGGTGGGCCGTAAGTTTCCATACATAGGAAAAATTAAACGTTTGTTTTTATGTTACTGATGAAGCAAATTTTTACGTCAATGGAGAGGTTAATCGGCAAAACATACGTTATTGGAGTAATGCTAACCCTAACTGGCTGAGTCCGACGAAGATGCAAGGTGCCGGTAAAGTGATGGTGTGGGCCGGGATATGGGTGACAGAATTATTGGACCAATTTTTGTCAGTGGAAATCTTAATGCCGAAAGGTATCTTAACATGTTGCAAGAAGAGATTTTCCCATCCCTGCTAAACGAGGAAGGTAACTTCCAGTTTACTTCCAGCAAGATGGAGCTCCACCTCATTATGGTCTTCACGTGCGTCGGTATTTGGATCAGCAGCAGTTTCCGGATGCTTGGATTGGTCGGCGTGGTCCTGTGGAGTGGCCTCCCAGATCCCCAGATCTCACCCCCTTGATTTCTATCTTTGGGGGCACTGAAGGCCATGGTGTATCAGGAAAAGATACGAGACATAAATCATCTAAAGGAACGTATCACCAACGCCATTACAAGCATAACGTCAACTGTGCTAATGCGTGTTCATCAACAGTGGGGAACACGTATTGAAATGTGTTTTTCAAAACAATGGCAACCATGTAGAGCATATTATATAAATAAAAATGGTTGTCCATAAAAAAATGTTTATTTTTCCTATGTAGGGAAACTTACGGCCCACCCTGTATATATATATATATACACAGTGGTGTAGTACTAAATAAAGAAGTGAGGGAACGCATTTTGAAAGTGTTACTCAGATGCGGGGGGGACAATGGCGAGCGCGGCGAGCCCATACAGCTGGGGGTCCGGGGGCACTGTAAGCCCCCGGGAAATCTTTTGAAATCTGACCAATTTCAGGGATATTTTGAGGTCATATGCACTGGATATTAGGATATATTCCAAGGTTGAAGATGCAGTATTTCCAGTGTCATTAGATATACGACATCCAGTACGATCAATAAAAATAGCTAACAACTGGAATGATTAACTAAAAAAAAGTTAACAACTGGTACGCCGTGGTGACTGTTTCACCAGATCTTTATAGGCTAGCATTGCCTCAGTCGAAGCTAAAAGAAATGAAGCAGTTAATGATTCTTTCTCATATTTCTTCTAGGGGTGGGAATTAAAATTTCATGACGTTAGAGATTTGTAAGTGCGGATTTATTTGAATAGTGAGGGAACGCCGTTCCGTCTACCAAAAAAAGTAAGGAACGCCGTTCCCACGCGTTCCCACAGCACTACACCACTGTATATATATATATAATATATATATGTGTGTGTGTGTGTGTGTGTATGTGTGTGTGTGTGTATTATAGGGAATCTGTGTAACTGAACATTTCATGAAATCCCAAAAATTTTCAGGGATTTCATGTAAGGTTAAGTCGTGATATTTTCGTTAAAACTAACGAAAATATTACCACCTAACCTTACCTGAAATTCCTGAACATTTTAGAGATTTCATGAAATCCCTAGTTACACAGATTCCCTGTAACACACACACACACACACACACACATACATACATACATACATATATATATATATATATATATATATACACACGCGAAAAAAGAGTTGCAATACCTTGGGACAAACTTGTTGGGCATTTTCAGGTAGAAATAATTTATTGAAATAAGGGTAGGGGTAGAGGGTCGCATATAGGTACACACTACACAGTTTATAACAGTACAAGTCAAAAGGATGTTAAAAGGGAGGTACATTAGTTTTGAGGTACTGTAAACGTTGACGTGAGAGACAAAAAAAAAAAAAAAAAAAAACGTAAAATTATAAAAATACAGGGTGTTCAAAAAGAAACGCAGCCCAAAATAAAAAAGAAAAGGAATTAGGTTACAATGATATATGATTCCTCCAATAGGTTGCATTTCTTTTTTTTAACACCCTGTATAATCATCTAATACTAAAACATAGTATTATAAAAAATATAATTAAATTTCCTATGTGCTTATGAACACGCATAATAATGTACAATAATGTACCGTGAAAGAGGATTATATGACATAGATTGTAATGATAATAATAATAATAATGATAATAATAATAATGATGATCTTTTACGCAAACCTCTAAAATCTAAATATTAGTGAAACCTCAGAAAATCTTAGCGATAAGTTTGATATGCCGCTTTGACACAGTTGATAATTGATCTGTCTATTTCTCTGCGGATTTAATATCATCTTATGATGGCATCGGAGATGTTCACTCTCTCACGTATATTCAGTCATGTTAATGCGCATTTTTAATTTTCTTTGTTTTTGTTCCTTTATCTATGAAAGGTTATCGTTTATTATGGATTTATAACGCGTTATAAAAGGCAAGCTTCAATTTTTGCCCGAATTGTTCATTCTGAAAAGGTCAACCTTGTTGCTTCACTTTGGGCCTACAGCTTAACGTGGAATCCGAACCACGACCCATCACGGGTGGTCAGAAATTACAAAATCCTTGCCTTGGACTCGATCTCACGACCTCCCGATCAGCAGATCAGCGTTTTAACCATTAGGTCACCTAGGGTACCCATTTATCTATCAGCCTACTTTTTCTAGAAGGATGAACAGCTGGGAAAATTGCGCGCCGGTTGCTTTCGTCGAGAATTGGTGGATTCGTAGTCAACGATGCTAACCACTACACCGCTGAGGCGCATTTTATGTCTGTATATACTGTGTAATTATAAACATACTAGAACGCCTGCTGAGCCTTGCGCAGCAAACACTCCCCGAAACACAAACTTGGGGACTAGAAGAGGCGGATGTGTTACTAAAACCTTTCCTGGTTCTCCCTTCATATGTATACTAAATTTGGTGCAGATTTCTCTAGCCGTTTAGGCGTGTATAAATGAATATAGAACGGACAGACAAATATGCAGACAGACAGAATCATGATCTACAGAAGCTAAGAGTAACAAAGACCCTAAGATCCACTTTAAGGTTAGCCCGAGAGAAAGAAGAGAGCAGGGGGTTAAAAGAAGAGAATAGGGAGTTAAAAGAAGAGAATAAAGGGTTAAGTAAGTAGCAAAACCTATCATTCGTGGGTTAACATTCATTCAGAAAAAGAGAGACTTACCCTCATCATCCGCCGGCCACTGCCGACAAGTCGGTAAAATAGTCGAAGAGAATAGGAAAGGGGTGAAAGATGAAAAGAAGTAAAATAAGAACGCTTACAAACCATACAAATACAATCTTAACACAAAGAAACACTGTCATACCATGCAAACTACAAACATGCAAGTAAAAAAAAATGGGGAAAAAAGTATGAAGAGTATAATAAAAAGTGTGTTAGTTTACCCTACGAGCTACATCTAAGATCGTGTTAGTCTATTTTTTTTCTATTTTTAATTTTTTTTATTTATTTATTTTTTTAATAATATAAATTTAATGCTGGCATATCACAAGCTGGCATGTCACAAGCTGGCATCAATCGTCAACAGCCCCAAACCTCGACTATCACCCCCAGAGGTACTGTTGCTAATTGTTTTATAATTTTAAACGACGTTAATATTTTTAAAATGCCTATCTAAACGGTTTTTAAACATATTAACGCTGGTAGAGTTCACGACGGACGCGGGAAGATTATTCCATTTATCAATTACTTTAAACGTAAAAAGTTTTTGACGATGTTAGTAATGAAACGTCTACTACGTAATTTAAATCCGTTATTACGAGTATTGCTATTATCAAAAATGAACAATTTGTCAAAATTTACGTTATCGATTTTATTAACGATTTTGAAAACTTCAATAAGCTCCCCCCTTAATCTCCTAGTCTCGAGTGAATGCAAGTCTAACTCTTTAATCCTATCTTCGTAAGACTTGTTGCGTAGTGACGGAATTAGTTTCGTGGTGCGTCGCTGAACCCTTTCCGAACTATCAATATCCTCACGCAAATACGGGCACCAAAACTGAACGACATATTCTAAGTGAGGCCTGACTAGGGACTTGTAAAGGGGCAATATAATATTCTTCGATTTAAATTCTAAATTACGCGCTATGAAGCCTAACATCCTATTAGCTTTTGTGCAAGACTCCAGGCACTGGTTCTTAACTTTTAAATCCTTAGATACGCGTACGCCTAAATCTACTTCCTCGTCAACGCTCGCTAATCGTGTACGTGTAATTATTGTTACGAGAACCTATATGCAAAACTTTACATTTGTCTACGTTAAATTGCATCTGCCACTTATCGGTTTACTCCATAATCCTATTTACATCGTCTTGGAGCCTATTTCTATCGTCCACGTTAACAACTTTACCGCCTACTTTAGTATCGTCCACGAATTTTGACACGTTACTGGTGAAGCCTACATCTATGTCGTTAATGTAGATTATGAATAGCAATGGGCCTAACACTGAACCCTGTGGGACACCGCTACCTACATCCAGCCACCCCGATTCCCTACCATTAACAACAACCCTCTGTTTCCTGGCACGAAGCCATTCCTCTAACCCAGGGGTCACCAACCTTTTTTTTGTTCACCGCCCACTTTTACGATTTTTTGTAAATTAAAAAAGCTTATCGCCCATCTTAGATCAAAAAGAATAAATCAACATAATCGATAAAATAAATAATGAAATAAATGTTTAATTACCTTTAATGTGAGCCCACTAGTGGGCGCTACCGCCCAGGTTGGTGACCCCTACTCTAACCAGTTAGCTATCTGACTGCGTATACCGTGCGTTTTAACCTTCGTAATTAATCTTCTATGCGGAACTGTATCGAACGCTTTTTTAAAGTCTATGCCTATCGTACTCGCGCACTATTTCGTTATAAAACTCAAACAAATTAGTTAAACAAGATTTATGGCGTCGAAACCCATGCTGACTACTATTAATCAAATCGCGACTTTCTAAGTGATCGACGATACGATCCCTAACTACAGATTCTAAAAGTTTACTGACAATTGACGTTAAGCTAATAGGCCTATAATTGCTAGCTACTGTGCGGTCGCCTTTTTTTTAAATGGGCGTAACGTTAGCTAATTTGAAGTCTTCAAGAATAATCCCCGCTTCCAATGACTTATTAAAAATTTTTGTTAATGGGCCTACGATAACGTCTTTGAGATCTTTCAAATGTTTAGGATAAAGCGCGTCAGGGCCTGGAGCCTCGCTAACTTTTAGCTTATCGATATAATGCGCAATATCACCCTCGTAAACAGTTATTTCATTCAAAATAGTCTCGCAACTAAATGGAACGATATCGTCCACGTCTGGGACATTATTTACGTCTTTTACGATAAAAACTGTCGCAAAAAAGTTGTTAAAAATACTCGCCATCGCCTGAGCGTCGGAAGCCAAAGCGCCGTTAGCGTCCACTAGAGGGCCTATAGGGTTGCCAGATCAGATGGTTTCCAAATCCGGAGAGTTTACCTACGAAGCTCATCATTATTTGTTTATGTAGCTAAACCGATATATAAACTTCCTCATTTCTTAGAATAGTAATTATCTTGCCAAAAATCTGTAAGAAGCAAATTCTACTTTTAATGACATTTTTACAAAGCTCACTTTCCGGAGAATCCGGCCCAAAACCGGAGACCTGGCAACCCTAAGGGCCTATGTTATCTTTTATCGGCTTACGATTATTGATGTAGTCAAAAAACTTTTTCGGATTATGTTTACTATCCGCAGCTTCAAGTATATCATAATTACGCTTAACATTCCTAACAGATCTTTTAACCTGACGTCAAAGCTCGATATATCTATTAAAGTTAGCTACCGTGCCATTGCGCTTATTAAGTTTATACGCTCTGCTACGCTAGTTTATGAACTCTCCTATTTCCCTAGTCCACCACTTGGGCCTACCATGATTTCTAGCGCGCTTGGGCCTACGCAGAATAAACTCCCTTTCAATATTCAAAAAACTTTCTTTAAACGTCTCCCAATGAAAATTTGCGTCATGACCCATAAATAAATTATCCCAGTCCACTACTCTCATCTTGTCTGCAAAACTATCAAAATTAGGCCTACGAAAATCAGGGACATCTATTACGTTACTATCCTTACTGTTTTCTATCAATAGCTTAAATCTAATAATTTGGGGATCACTACATCCCAAACTCTCACCTGCTTCCAAACCTTCGACTATTTTTCGTCGTTCGTCATCACCACGTCTAAAATATTGTCACCACGCGTTGGTTCGTTAACCATCTGTCGTAAAAAATTATCTTCCATGAACTCAATCAGTCTCAAACCCTCATCATTACCAGTAAAAGACTCGGATCACCTGAAGATCAAGGCCCCAGCCTTCTTTAGTTAGCTTTATAAGGCTAACTAATGAAAATATCACGACCTAACCTAACCAATCGTCAAGGGCGTACAGTTGACCTAACGATTGGTTAAATTAGGTCGTGATATTTTCGTTAGTTAGCCTTTAAGGCTAACTAAAGAAGGCTGGGGGCCATGATCTTCAGGTGATCCAAAGTCTCGTAATTAACGTTAGGACAGTTAAAGTCTCCGACAATTATACTATCCCGATTATTAATAAAGTTACCAAGAAGTGTGTAAAATCTAGTATCGGTATCGAGGGGTCGAACGGGAGGTCTATAAACAATAACGAAATTAAAGCTACTACTACGCGCCCTAACTTCAACGCATATCGCATTAATTGCTGCCGGAAAATCTATCTTAACCTCGATAGCCCTAAGGGAATTACGAATGTACAACAAAACGCCGCCACCAATCCTATGTAACCTATCATTCGTAAAAAGTTTAAAACCTATCAAGTTCCCCCAACAAGTCCCGAGTTACAGTATTTAACAGGTTTCGGTTATAGCAACTATATCGTAGTTCTCGGAATAAATTAGCTCCTTAAATTCGTTCAATTTATTTCTAATACTACGCGCGTTACAATAAAAGACGTTTATTTTTACCACAGATCGGCGTTTTAAACTATTTGTCACGTCGGGACGGCGTTTCCCGGACCCACAACGTTTAAAGAGGGCTTCGACCTATAAAGCTTTCGAACGTTCTCATCGATTAAACTACCTAGCCTAACATTCCCTATTTCATTGAAATGCACCCCCATCTTTTATAAAATGGCTAGGACAGGGGTGGCGAACCTTTTTACAATCGTGTGCCAAAAAAACCATGTAAACCATAAAAGAAAATTCGCGTGGCCACCAAAGTTTATATATATTACACAAAATTATAAACATTAAGTCTATTATTTTATACTCATTTTATGGATAACAATTTCTATGCTTAGGCGTGCCAGGCAAATTTGATCGCATGCCCAAATGGGCACGCGTGCTATAGGTTCGCCACCACTGGGTTAGGATCACTCGTATAAGTACTATACAGTAGCACACATTAACGCTAATATTTACACAACCATAAAAAATTACATTATGAAAGGATCATCATGCCTTATCTAGGCAGAGTCAGCTTTATAAGTATTATACAGTAGCACACATTAACACTTGCATTATAAATTTATAGCTCACTATTTCCCAGGAGCACAAAATTATTTACACAACCATAAAAATGAACATTATAAAAGGAACACCATAACATATCTAGGGAAAATCAAACAAATAAAGTACAATATTAAAAAGTTCATTAAGTGTTAAGGTTCATTTAAAGTTCATTTTACTTCCACCTAATGCTGTGACCTACACCATTCAGAAATTCCTCCAAGGTCTTCCTCTCATTCACATAGTCCAGACATAGGTTCTTCAAACGCTGTTGATGTTCCTTTGTGGCACGTTCCTAACCTAACCTAACCTAACCATTCAGGTAGACAAAACAGTGATCAACTAGAGTGAATCAACATAGACAAAGATTATAATATTTGTTTAGGATTACTTCATAGCACACGAACAATAATATAAAAAAATGGAGGCTTTTGTCCTACTTTGCACTTTAACTGAGGGGGTTTTGTCCTATTTTGTACTTTAACTGAGGGCTTTTGTCCAGGGGGCTTTTGTCCTAGGAGGCTTTTGTCGGGACCCGAGATCACTCATGATCATTATGATGATCATCATCTTGATCATTATGATGATCATCATCCTGATCCTGATCATGATAATGATGACGATCATATGATGATCATGCTTCGCAAAAATGCTTCCTGTTTGATCAGCAACGTTAAATGACAGTGGGTCTGTTTAGTCTTTCGATAGAGGACTGTTCTCTGCATTCAAATAATGTTGCAAGCCATGATTCCACTAAAGCTGTAGGTCCCCTGCTCCATATCGATAAGTTTATATTACAGAATTTAACACTTCCAAACTCTGTATCTGGTCAGATATATTAATTCACATTCATATTTATAAGTAATCAGAATTTACTCTATAGTTATCACTTTACACATAATCTGTTGGACTATATTAAACTCTTTTTAATCCTTTTAGGACGACTGTTACAAATTGGGGATTACCTGAAGATCAGGGTCCCCAGCCTTCTTTAATTAGCTTTATAAGGCTAACTAACGAAAATATCACGACCTAACCTAACCAATCGTCAAGGGCGTACAGTTGACTTAACGATTGGTTAGGTTAGGTCGTGATATTTTCGTTAATTAGCCTTATAAGCCTAACTAAAGAAGGCTGGGGGCCCTGATCTTCAGGTGATCCCAAATTGGTAGCGTTTCAAATACACGCATTCATAACTTAACACTATAAAAAATTCCCGCATTAAAGGGTTACTGTAAAACTATGAACACTGTAGTGAGCTAATTACAGTGTAAGCCAAAATAACCTGCTTTAAATTAATTCTCAAAGGACAGTTATCCTCCGCACCCCTCCTTGTAAATTAAACGTGTCAAGAAAACATAACATCAAATTATCTTTACAGTTACATTATTTTAAATAGAATCCCAGTTTTATAATATGCTATACTTTGCATATTATGGATTAAGCAAGTTGTAGGACTATATAGGTAGGTTATATTTATGGGGGAAGAATCCATAGTCTTCTTGTATCTAAAACGTTACGCCTACGTTACTCAATTAAGAAGAATAAAAAAACAACCAACAAAAAGTTTGAGTTGTAACGGAGTTGAGTAGCGGATTAGGTGTTTGCTTTTTCTCCAACAAAAAGTTACGGAACGAAATAGTGGATAAGGATCTTCTTTTTTGCTAAGGCTGAAAAAGGTTTGCTAATGTTACACATTGAGTTCGGTGTTACATAAAGAATACGTTAAAATGTGTACTTATGTACAACTTAGTCAGCGCCCGGAGCTCAGTGGGTAACACCGTTTCCCTGTAAACGAAGTGAAGACACTGAGATCGGGGGTTTGACTCCGAATAGTGATAATAATAATAATAATAATAATAATAATAATAATAATCCAGGAGTTGGCGCAATGGGCCGCATTTGTTTGATCCGAACGCTGTGTCAAGTTCTGGCCGTCCTGAGTGATTTTTACATGGATTATGCAATGTAAACTCCTTTTGGGGTACACACTAAAGGAAAAATGAAATCTTATTTCAAGAAATAAAGCGCTTTACCTTAATGTTACTTGAATTTTTAACCAGCTGACAAAAATTTTATTCCCAAACAAATATTTCCATTGCGTGAACTGAAGCAAATATTTATTTAAGGCGGAGAGAATATATATCAGGTGGTCAAAAAAATGGGAAAACTCGAACTTTGGCTGTAAAATCCAAAGTTGTGGTCAAATTTCAATATTTTTTTCACACCCCACAACTAAGTAAATTTCCTATACGGTGAGCGGATTTCAAAGAAAACTAATGAAAATTACGGATTTATTGAACATTTCTTTATGCCATTGGAAATTCTTCATTTACTCTACGACTGCATTGTCGGGTCGGCAAAATAAAGGGAAACCTTTTAAATCCTGCATATCTCGGCAAATATGGTACATAGAACCATGAAATTTTAGTATGTTAATACTAGGTAATTTTGTAGTTTGTTTGTCATATTTTAGCATTTTAGCTGAGAAATTGGATTTTTGGCGAATATTCCAGGAAAATCTTACGACAATAAAAGCGATTTTAATTAACGTAAGCCAACTGCAGGAGGTTTGAACAAGCTTCTCAAGAAAATCGATAACACAGGAGATGCTAAAAGATGGCACACAAACCATAAAATTACCTAGTACTAACATATAAAATTTCATGGTTCTATGTACCGTATTTGCCAAGATATGAAGGATTTAAAAAGTTTTACTTTTTTTTTGCCGACCCGACAATGCAGTCGTAGTGTAAATGGAGAATTTCCAGTGGCATAAAGAAATGTTCAATAAATCCGTAATTTTCATTAGTTTTCTTTGAAATCTGCTCACCGCATAGGAAATTTACTTAGTTGTGGGATGTGAAAAAAATATTGAAATTTGATCATAACTTTGGATTTTACAGCCAAAGTTCGAGGTCTCCCTTTTTTGCCCACCCTATATATATATATATATATATATATATATATATATAGGGTTCTAAATGTAGCAGGGCTAGGCTGCTTTAAACCCTAGATCCATGTCCCAAAGCTGGATCCTGTCTGCTTTGCAGATAGCTGGTGAGGGAAGCTATATTTGTGGGATCTCTTTGCGAGTGACCCGTTGCCCACGTCGGGCTAGCATCATGAAAAAAAAAAAACTATGGTATTTGTCATTTATCATTACTTATTCGGACTATAGTGGATTTAATTATCCCAGAAGAGTTCCCTGTTCCATGCAAGGTCTGTGTGTATCATAAAAAAAACTCAGGGGACCATTCTGAGTTCATTCCCATACATATATATATATATATATATATATATATATATATATATATACACACACACACACACACACACAGGCAAGATAAGAAAACAATTTACATTTACATTGAAATCTAAAATTGAAAACGTGCAATTAACCAGACACACATTTTTTTTCTCTCTCTCTCTCTCTCTCTCTCTCTCTCTCTCTCTCTCTCTCTCTCTCTCTCTCTCTCTCAAAACCTGTCATTCAAAGAACACACGGAAAATTTATACAGCAAATTAACCAAAGTCTCGTTCATCATAACAAATATAAGTGAAACATTTTCGAAGGAAGTTCATGATTCGTTCTACATGATGGCGTACCTAAAGGAGAGCATTGACGGGTGCAAAAGTACTCACAATATTCAATTCTACTTCTGGTGGTTATGCAAAAAAACGAATACTAAAGAAAATTTATAAATCAAAAAGCTTATACCACTTTTACTGTTACTGTTGATGCTGTTACTACTAATAATTATTAAAAATAATAATGATAATAATTTGTTATTATTATTATTTATTTTATCATCATTATTATCATTATTAAATTCAAGAACGTTGTTATATACAGAGTGGAAGAAAAGTCTTTCAGGATTTTATACATACAACTATTTAGTTAACATGATACAATATAAGTGTTCAAATGATGAAAGAAATCAAACAAAAAGTCTATAAGAGTTTTATTCATACAAATATTTTGTTGAATTGTAATTTCATCTTCGAAGAGTTCTCCATCCGTTATGATGCATTTGTGGATTCTCTCTGTGAAACTCTTCATTGTTCTTCTGAACATATCGAGTGGGATACTTTTCGGTTGTTCATCTATTCTGTGGCCGAGGGCATGCGCTTTGGATAGATGAAACCAGGAGTGTAGCGTTTGTCATTCAAATAAGTCCAAAGCCAGAAACCACATGGGTTAAATCAGGTGATCTGGCTGGCCACTCGATGGGACCTCGCCGCCTAACCCATCTTCCTTCAACGTTCGTATCCAGAATCTCACGGGCAGCTGCAGAGTAATGTGGTGACGCTCCATCATGTTGATAAAGTCAATTCCTGCCGATGCCATTAGGAAACTGTGGCAAAAATTTGTCTCTTAATACCTGGCAATACCGTTTTCCATCCATTGTATTTCTCGATATGTCAAATGAAACGAGTCCTCAATAACCAACCACGCCCAAACTGTTAGTGGAGCCGTTTTAACGGGTTTACCCAATCGTATTTTGGCATTTTTTTCGCCCAGTAGTGAACGTTGTGTTTGTTTCCTTTACTCTTTAAACCGAAGACACATTCATCTGAAATCTGATCTTTCGAACAAAATCTGGATCAGTGTTGAACTTTTGTCTCATTGTTTCAGCAAACTGCAGCCGTCTATCAGAATCATCGTCGTATATGTTTCTAATCATGGCACCCCTGTGATTTCAATAGTTTTGCTACTGAAAATTTGGAAATACCCAATTCCTGTGCGACCTTTCTCGTTAAAGTTGTTGGTTCGACTTGAAAACTGGAGAGGACGTTTTGTTTGTTGTTGTCTCCTGTCGCCGTTACTGGTCTTCCGCTTCTTGAACGATCTTTTACCAGGCTACCTTTTTCCAAAAGTTTGAGCTTCCAGTATGGAAGAGTGGTTACATTTGATGGTGGTTTATTATAGTTTTGTTGAAACAAATGCAAACTTTCTTCACAATTACAATAAGAAATAGCCCACGATACAAAATACACTTTTTCTTCATTGCTGTATTCCATCCTCACTGTCATGGCGTTCACTGAGGCTGGGGTCTAGGGCCTTCCTGTTCTAGCTAGGGTCATTCCTAGCCTCGTATAGTTGTTTTGAAAAGTATCGCATACACTGCAGTGATATCATTGGAATTTATTTCTTATTAACAAATTATTGGTGCTACTATAGCGTGCGGTCTACAAAGATATTTACACTATAGTGTGCGGTCTATAGTATTTTTGTTAAAACTAACGAAAATATCACAACTTAACCTAACCAATTGTCAAGGGCAAACAGTTGACCTAACCGGCCAATCAATTAACCTAACCGGGCATTATATCCCATAGAATGAATTGTTTGTTTTATTTGTCCTTTAAATTTTTTGTTTTAATGTAATTGAACTAATATTTGTCTTCATGATTCCCCCTTTTATAGTCCGCCTTGACCTCACATTCATCCCCAAAGATAAAGTCGTCATTTCAGGTCAGGTCAGCACAAATTCAAGTGAGGTCAGGTCATTTCAGTGCAAATTCTTTTGTAGACTAAAGATTTCTTTGTAGACCGCACGCTATAGTAGCACCAAATTATTTGTATGTATAAAATCCTTAAAGACTTTTTTCCCACCCTGTATATTTTGTTGTTGATTTACAGTTTGCGTCTCTGTGGATCAAGTGAAACCCCCTGCAGCATTCTTTAAAATAATGGACAAAACTGAAATATTAAATTTAAAATAAAAATTTTGTGAAAATACATGTTCAAATATATATATATATATATATATTAGGGTGATGCAAAATAACTTATCATTTCAAAAACTTGAAGACACCCTCTAATTTTATTTAATTTAGTGTAAAAACTGAACATGCAAAATTTCAGCACAATTGAAGACATTTTAGAGGTTGCTACCATCCATTGAACATTTTGTATATTGTTATTTTTCAGTTTGTATTTATTGTACATTTATTTATTTTGCAGATTTCATCAAAAATGGTAGTCAGCAACATATAGCAGTCATAACAGACTCTGAACCTCTTTCCGTAAACCTTCTCATCCCTTTCATTGCTATAGACGCCGTGGCCGAACATTCTAGAATCATTTCTTTGCTGTGACGTCACTGTGGCGGCCGCGTCAGTGTAAGTGCGGCGTCACTGACTCAGTATCTTTGCTGCCTTCGCTGAGAGTGGTTGTATAGCAGTTGCTGAGTTGCACTCATGGAGCGGCATACGCGTCACAAAACAGTTGTTTGGCTCATAGGACATCCTATAGAGTCCTTCAAAGAAACCCAGCTTCCATCTAAAAGGGAAACATTAGCATTGTTTATGAACTACAAGATCAATAAAAAGCAACAGGTGAAAACAGCGGCTTTGTTGACTGCTAGAGATGTTATGGATGTGTGGGAAAAGGCACGCATCCCAAGTGTTGAAATGTCATGTCGTGGAGAGAGTAAAGAAACTTTTCAACGAGTGGGAGAAACTAAAGAAGAACAGAAATAATAAGAAGAAGCAATCACCTGCACTACTTCAAAAACAAGAGAGCTGGCAAAATGACTTGCAAGATCTGTTTGACATTGCACATGCAAGTGCTCTTGACATGATAAAGATAGATGAAGATCGTGAGTTTTTGATGCTGCAACGACAAAAAGGAAGAAAAGGCAAAATGTCTGGAGTGGATAAAGTTTTTTCACAAATGGAAGAGATTGCTAGAGAAAAGGAAACATTGCTTGAAAAGAAAAGAAAGAGGGAAACAGCCGTTTTCGAAGCAGCAGTGCTCTCAAGTTCAAGTCCTTCAAGTTTGAATGAAGATAGTTCAAAATCAGAAGAAGAATTTGTTGCTGACCCTCAGCAGCCATCAACTTCGAGACAAAGTAGATCAAAGTCTAAGAGTGCAAAGCTTATGGATTCTTCAATGCTTGTATCTCTTGATGCTGCAAAAGTAAGTGATAGAGCTGCTTCGGAAATCTTGATCCCAACAATCAATGCTCTTGGGCAAAACCCTGAAGAATACAGTGTTAGCTATTCATCGATACGGAGAGCAAGACAAAGGAACCGCAAGACAATGGCAGAAAATTTGAAGCAGGATTTCGAAACAAATTGCCCTCTCCAAATACATTGGGACGGCAAACTACTGGAAGATATTACTGGTCATGAAAATGTTGATCGACTGCCAGTTCTAATTTCCGGCCAAGGAGTTGATCAGCTTCTTGGTATTCCCAAACTTGCCAGAGGAACTGGTCAAAACATTGCAGATGCTGTCCATCAGTTAGTATTGGAGTGGAATATATCTGACCAAGTGAAGGGCATGTGTTTTGACACCACTGCCTCCAACACAGGTTCTAAGAGTGGTGCTTGTATGTTACTAGAGCAAAGATTGGATAAAGATATGCTGTGGCTGGCTTGCCGACATCATATTTTCGAAATAGTGTTAGAAGCTGCAGTTTCTGTCTCCTTGCCATCTTCTAGTGGCCCTGACATACAACTGTTTAAGAGATTCAAAGCAAAGTGGGTGGAAATTGACAAACAATTACCAAACAGCAACAGATGACCCTAACATTGCAGAGAAAATCTCAGATGCTGAAGAACTCATTCAATTTGCTCAAGCTCAGCTTGATGAACAGCAGCCTCGTGATGACTACAAGGAATTGCTCGAGCTAACGCTCATTTTCATCGGTAGTGCCCCCAAGTCAGGAATCAGCTTTAAAGCACCCGGAGCTTATCACAGAGCACGATGGATGGGCAAGCTAATTTACTGCATTAAAATTTGGATGTTTAAATCTCAGTTTAAACTAACTGAGAGAGAGGAAAAAGGACTGAGAGATGTTTGCTGCTTTTCAGCTGCGATATACATCAGATCGTGGTACCTGGCACCCATACCCTCATGCGCCCCCCGTTCAGATTTGCATTTTGTGCAAAGTCTGCAGCTCTACAAGCAAAAGGATGACAAAATTGCAAGTGCTGCACTCAATAAGTTTTTGAGACATTTGTGGTACCTCTCTGAGGAGCTTGTGGCGCTTGCATTTTTTGATTCAGCTGTTTCGCATGAGACAAAAAACAAAATGAAGCATGCTCTGCAGAAACCAGTTGACTCAAAACCGAGCAAACGAGCATCAATAAATCCTGAATCAGCTGGGCAGAAACAACTGCAGGATTTCGTTACTGCGAACACAAAAAGATTCTTTGAAATCCTAGAGGTGCCTTGCACTTTTCTTGAAAAAGATGCTGAAGAATGGAATGATGATGAAAGTTATGCGAATGCAAGAGATATCGCATATGGACTCAAAGTGGTAAAC
This sequence comes from Bathynomus jamesi, assembly GCA_023014485.1. Classification (NCBI taxonomy): domain Eukaryota; kingdom Metazoa; phylum Arthropoda; class Malacostraca; order Isopoda; family Cirolanidae; genus Bathynomus; species Bathynomus jamesi. Next base: position 388,383 of record JAJOZX010003525.1, on the reverse strand, counting down.
GACATTGCGGAAAGAGGTGTACGACTGATGGAGGAATACAACAAACTGATAACCAATGATGAAGAGCAGAAACAATACCTTCTTCAAATTGTTAAAAGTTACAGGTCGTCACTCTCAAACAAAAACAAGAAAACATTACTCTTGCTTCACAAAAAACGAAAATAAACATACATAAGTGGTTATGATATGCCTACTGGGGAAACTTCCACATAAAAAAAAGTTAACGCGCTATACGCTGTACCTCAGAGGGTGGTGCGGAAATCAGCGTGCCTATTATTTACTATTTTATGAGCTCACTACGTACTATAGTCTAGAATGTCATCGTTTTTTTTCAAACTAGGTTAACTAGGTACATATCAAACCGGCTCCGGCGAAAATATCAACAAAACAATATTTTGAGCACAAACTGATATACATTTATTTTTAAAGCTTGGTAGCAACCTCTAATTTTCTCTTTTTCAACCCCAAATTTCGCATACAATGCTTTCTTAGGAATATGAATAAAATAGGAGGGTGTCTCCCTGAAAATTGAAAAAAAAAAAATTTGACCCCTTTTTTGCATCACCCTAATATATATTATATATATATATATATATATATATATATAAATTATTTCACGAAAGTAACACGTGGAAAATATTTATGATGAATAAAACCACGAAGGAAAGAAAACACAGAGTGGTGCTCAAGCGCTTTCGTCTAATGACATCCTCAGGAACACTGAAGTACATAAAGAGTTCAAGACTATATAGAGGTTACAAAAAAAAAATAAAATATATATATATATATATATATATATATATAATAAATATAGAAATAAAAATTGTGGGAGGAGCATACACATTTGTAAGGAAAACTACCAATTTTAGCACTTTGCCCGAATTCAATACAAGATCAAATGGATTGTTTACAATCAATTTTATAGATAATGCCTGAATGATATATAGGTCACAAAAATAAAAATAAAAAATAAATTGGAAAATAAAAATTGTAAGAGGAGCATACAATTTTGGTCGTTTTAGACTTTCTTATACATATACAGTATATACACACACACACACACACACATATATATATATATATATATATATATATATATAAACACACACACACATACACATATATATACACACACAAGGGAAAAATTACCAAAGGTTTAGCACTCTGCCCTTCTTGGCTAAATCCGTTCTGAACGAATTCAAAACAACGGGATCGAGTTGAAAAAGACCCTTGCTCATGTTAAAGTTATAAATCAAAAATAAAAATAAATTGAAAAATAAAAATTTTAAGAGGAGCATACAATTTTGGTCGTTTTATACTTTCTTATATACAGGGTGGGCGAGAAGTCACCGTACACCAACCAATGTGCAATCATAATCAATCATAATTAATCTGAATCACTTACGTACTTCGTGGTTACATGTCCAGTGGATCCGTATGTGCACTTTGATGCTGGACACACAAGCGGATGCGCCTCCATGTCCTCTGTGACATGCGTCGGAGCATTTGTGGAGTAATGGTGCGAAAGGCGTCTTCCACAGCTCTGCGCAACTCTTCGTTGATGTTGTAGCGACGCGCAGCCACTACTCCCTTGATAATACCCCATAACGAATTGTCCGGGGTGATAAGGTCAGGACTACGTGGTGGCCATGGTAATGGTGCCGGAGATGTCGGTGAACCACGGCCAATCCAGCGGCCTGCAAAATGTTCGCTCAAAACGTCGCGCACAGAAAGAGCAAAGTGTGCGGGTGCCCCATCGTGCTGCAGCCACACGTCATCCATGAGTCCCCTATCTCTGAGCTGAGGTATGAGCCACGTCTCCAACATTGCCGAATAAGATGCCGCGTTCACGGATCCATCGAAAAAGTAAGGTCCAATCAAATGACCTGATGTCATACCCCCATATCATCACATGCGCTGGATTATGTTCCAGTTCCTGCGTGAAATGGGGATTCCCTTTTGACCAGAACACCAAATTTCTGTCTCGCGAACTGCGATAGATGGCACATTCATCACTGAAAAGAACCTTTGAGCGGGATACGGCACTTGGGAATGTGTCCAACATAGCACGGCATGATTCATAACGCCGATCGATGTCGGCATCTGACAGTTCATTCGCGAAAGTTGGGCGATACGGCCTCACTTTCAGGTCTTTCTTCATGTGGTCTCGCATCGTTGACCGTGGCACACCAAGCTCTGATGATCGTTTCCGCGTCGACTTAATTGGGGAACGTTCAATGGAAACGGCAATCGCTGCACATGTTTCCGAGCGCGTTGTCTTTCTCCCACTCCGCGGCCTGTCTTTAACGCTTCCAAGAGCGAACGCACGTTTTTCCCAATCCAGCAGTGTCGCTCTTCGTGGTGGAGCCTTATTAAACCGTTCCCGAAACACAGCCATCACCTGCGTCATTGTTTGTCCCGTGTGCGGTCTATCACGCACCCACACACTTGCTACCAACCGCTCATCAACAGAGTAACTGCTTGTGTCAACCATACCGACAACACCACAACTAAATTCCATGGGTACGGCTGTCACGTACGCACTATCTTTGACACTGTTGCCGGATTGCCATTCGACACTGTTGTCAGACTGCCATTGTACATAGTAGTGTGTGCTGTGCTGTGCTGTGTAAACTCAAATTGATTTCGGGTGCGTATCGTGCGGGTGTACGGTGACTTCTCGCCCACCCAGAGTGAAACAAAACTGAAGCATTATTCCAATCAATACAATGGGATAACTCTGACAAATGGACAAAAATGGCACTGGACGACTGTCCCGTTCTAACGGAATATTGATGCTGTCTTACACGCGTGTGCAAATCCTTTCCCGTCTGACCAATGTAAAAGGAATCACATTGTTTACAACCAATTTTATATATAATGCCTGAATTACTGGTAGGGCTATTTTTTACTGATATTTTTCACAATATTGTTATATGAAAATACTACATTAATATCCAAAAGTTTAAGTACATTAGTAATGTAGTTATTTCATATAACAATATTGTGAAGGGCAGAGTGCTAAACCTTTGGTAATTTTCCCTTGTGTATATATATATATTATATATATATGTGTGTGTGTGTGTGTGTGTATGTGGGTGTATATATATATATATATATATATATATATATATATAATATATATATATATATATATTTATATGTATATAAGAAAGTATAAAATGACCAAAATTGTATGCTCCTCTTGCAATTTTTATTTTTCAATTTATTTTCATTTTTGATTTATAACTTTAACATGAGCAAGGGTCTTTTTCAACTCGATCCCCTTGTTTTGAATTCGTTCAGAACGGATTTAGCAAAGAAGGGCAGAGTGTTAAACCTTTGATAATTTGTCCCTTGTATATATACAGGGTGTCCCATAAGTCCGGCATCATAGGAGAAATTCATATTTTTCTATTTCTACAAACCATAATTCATATTTTTCTCTTTCTACAGGCCATAATGTCTGTGAGCAAGGAAGAACGAATCCAGGTAATTCCATAGGAAATCGGAGTCAAAGAGAGGCCGCTGCTGAATTTAACAGACTGCATCCAGACCGCGAGCCAATAACACAGAGTTGTGTTAGCAGACTTGTTGCAAAGTTTAAGGAAACTGGATCCATAGAAGATAAACCACGCAGTGAACCTTCAAGGAGGTCCACTGACGATGATACAGCGACTGCTATCCTGGCTCATTTTAACAGAAGTCCCAATAAGTCTCTTCGGCGATTGTCCGCCGAGACAGGAGTGTCGAAAAGCAGCATCCATCGCATTCTTCAGGCTCACAAATGGCATCCATATAAACTTCAGATCCTACAGAAATTAAGCGAAGGTGATCCCGACCGGCGGATGGAATTTTGTGAATGGGCTACGGAACAATATGCTCGGGATGCCAATTTTCCGTCCACCATTCTGTTCAGTGACGAGGCTGTTTTTTATGGAAATGGTGAGGTAAATCGACAGAACACCCGCTACTGGTCTCAAAACAACCCTCACTGGTATACCTCTTCAAAGGAACAAGGTGCATCTCGGGTGATGGTATGGTGTGGCATTTGGAAGGATCGCATCATAAGCCCCCTCTTTTTCGATGAACATGTCACTGGAGGCACCTACCTACGTATGCTCAAGGAAGAAGCATTTCCCAGTGTCTTGAACGAAGAAGGAAATTTCCCAACATGGTTCCAGCAAGACGGCGCTCCTGCACATTACAGCACCCAAGTAAGGGAATACCTGTACCAACAATTCCCTGGTCATTGGATAGGACGTCGAGGGCCTGTGGAATGGCCAGCTAGAAGCCCGGATCTCACGCTACTAGATTTTTATCTCTGGGGCCACTTCAAAGCGCTGGTATACGCAGAGAAAATTAGGAGTGTTTCACATTTGCGGCAGCGCATTATTGGGGCATGTAACACCATTACTCCTGACATCACTCACCGTGTGCCTGCTGACTGGGTATCACGTCTGAATTTGTGTATTGAAAACAATGGTGGACATATTGAGCACGTTCTGTAAATAAAAGCTTTTGTTTTGCCTTTTTTAATTATTTTTCCTATGATGCCGGACTTATGGGACACCCTGTACTGTATATATATATATATATATATGTATATATGTATGTGTGTGTACGTGTATATATGTGTATATATATAATATACATATATATATATATATATATATATATATATATTATATTATATTATATATATGTATAAGAAAGTATAAAACAACCAAAATTGTATGCTCCTCTTACAATTTTTATTTTTCAATTTATTTTTTTTTTTATTTTTTTGTGACTTCTATATCATTCAGGCATTATCTATAAAATTGGTTGTAAACAATCCATTTGATCTTGTGTTGAATTCGGGCAAAGTGCTAAAATTGGTAGTTTTCCTTGCAAATGTGTATGCTCCTCCCACAATTTTTATTTCTATATATATATATTATATATATATATTTTTTTTTTTGTAACCTATATATAGTCCTGAACTCTTTATGTATTTCAGTGTTCCTGAGGATGTCATTAGACGAAAGCGCTTGAGCACCACTCTGTGTTTCCTTTCCTTCGTGGTTTTATTCATCATATATATATATATATATATATATATATATATATATATATGTGTGTGTACACACACACACACACATACACACACACACACTATAATATATATATATATATATATATATAATATATATATCATTACACCACGGGCCTCACTCAATCAAATGCCGTAATTCCTCTACATACGCGCAGAAACCAATGCCCCAAGGGGGCACCCTCGCATGCCGTACATTATATACATTTAAACTGCAAACACGCAGTATAATTAACGTAAAGAACGACGCTTGTATAGGAGAATATTCCGCGCAAGATGAGAGCGAGAGAACGAAACAAATGAAAAAATGAGGTAACCACCCGGGAATCGAACCCGGGATCTTCCGATTGCCGGTCAGATATGATAACCATTACACCACGGGCCTCACTCAATCAAATGCCGTAATTCCTCTACAAATATATATATATAGTGCGCCTCGGTGGTGTTGTGCTTAGCGTCGCTAACTACGAATCCATTGGCCACGGGATCGAGACCTGGTGACGGCAGGCGCTGCGTAGCAAATCTCGGCTGTTCATCCTTCCACACAATAAAAAAAAATTGGTTGGTAGATAAATGAGTACCCTGTGTAGCATAGTGGTTAGGACGCTGGGCTACTGGTGGGGCGTGGTTCGGATTCCACGTTAAATTGTAGATCTAAGGTGGGTGACAAGCTTGACTTTCGTCAGAATGAACAATTTTGGCGGAAGCTAAACCAAGGTTAATCAAGATAAACAGCTTTTAAGAGGTTAAGTGTGCTGTACCGGCTCCCCAGTTTCTTCATCCCCACTCATTTGCTGTCTCTGTACATGGGTGGTCTTGTCCGCCCATGTATGGAGTACGTTTCTCATGTGTGAGGTGGCTCAACCCACAGAGCTCTACCTGACCGGATGGAATCCAAGGCTCTTTCTCTCGGCAATTTCCCTCCTCTTACTGACTGTCTTCAATCCCTCTCTCTTTACCGCAGTTTTGTCATTCTCTCTCTCTCTCTCTCTCTCTCTCTCTCTCTCTCTCTCTCTCTCTCTCTCTACTATCACTATTATAACAAACACTGCTCTTCTGAACTCTCTAACTGCATGCCTCCTCCTTTAAGAAGAGCACGCATTACCGGACTCTCGACACATTTTTATTCCTTTTCTGTCCAACTCTCTAACACAAGGGTTAATCGGTATTCTCAATCCTTCATCTACTCAACCAGTCAACTCTGGCACAATCTCCCTCAATCCATCTTTCCTCCTGTCTATGACTTCCACTCTTTCAAACGCAGAGTCTCCAGGCATTTCGAAAACTCTGAACCTTGATTTTAGCTCTCCTCCTTTTACGGGGGTGAGTATTTTTGAGGGCGTTCGCCCTTGGCCCCCCCCCCCTTCCTGCATATATACCTATATATAAAAATAAATTAATGTAGAAATTTCTATTGGAATGAGAATTATGTTCATATGTTTAAAAATTAATGAAAATAAGTGTTCTTAACACTTGCACTTAACACTTGCCCAAGTTTTAATCCACTCGCATACTTCCTTCTTTTGTCGACTAACATTCATTCCTTTCAAATGAAGAAGAAGAAGAACAACAAGGGAAAACCCACCATAATCGAAAGTAGCTCCTGATGCTTCCTTTTGTATTGGCAGAATCGGCATCAATAAAAGAAGGAAGGCGAACAACGAGGTTTTTCCATGCATTTCAAGAAACCTCCAAAACGCTTCCGGTCGAACCTGCAAAGGATGAATCCACATCAGTGGATCAATAAATAAGAGTTTTAAATTCACATAAACTCTCTCTCTCTCTCTCTCTCTCTCTCTCTCTCTCTCTCTCTCTCTCCCTCTCAGGACAACAAATAAAATCCACAGTAGAATAATAATTTCTCAGTCAACAAGACATTTTGTCCCTCAACACTGGGGTTTTTATGTATATATATATATATATATATATATATATATATATATATATATATATATATATATATATCTTGGGTTATTAAAATTAAGTAGTAAAATGTGCAATTTTTTAAATATTTTGTGAAGTTTCGATGTATTTCAAGAATTGTGCAGTTGTAAATAAAAATTATTTTTATTTATGAAGATGAATAATAATTTAATCGAACCATGCACCATTTCGTTTATCGACAGGTGTCCTACGGTTTAGGTTAGGTTAGGTCAAGCTAGGTTAATACAGACTAGGTTGGGAAGTTAGGGTAGTAAGAGTGTCGACATAATATCTTGTTGACGAAGTGTGCTTGGCTGAAATGCGTGTGGGCATACTTTCATTGTCTTTCCAAGGAATGTCGACGCAACTATTCACCGCGACACCAGAACATGAACGAAGCTCGTAATGAGTTTTCTCTTCTCTGTTATTTACTCATGATTAAGTTTTCTGTTGATTAACTCCCGCAGTAAATTTTTAAATGGGTTCATATCTGGTGAATTTCCAGACCATCTCCGTATTGGGATCCAATTTGCAGATAGAAAAGACTCTTATAAACGATATCCCGCATTGTGACGCGGAGTTGAATTATATTAGACGAACATAAATTTTCTTAAGTATGTCTTAAGTTGAATAGTAAATCTATTTTCTAAAACTCTACGATACTAATCTTGTCGAATTGTTCCTTCGACCGCAACTTAGAGACCTTGTCACTGATTCACAAACAAACCATAACGAAAACGGGGTGCTAAACAGGGCAAGCTTGATGAAATTCTTCGCCGTTTCTGCAACGAATATACTGAGGTTTATTACATATTTACGCTATTTGATCACGCTCCCTTCAATTCCTTCGCTTCTATAAAGCGTATAAATGTTTTGTTTGTGCATTAACCGCACTTTTGTAGGATGGAAAGGAGCAAATATTGAAGCGGGAAAGTGGTTATGGTCAAACAGCGTAAATATTGGTCTCGCTTCAACAAACTTTTTGGCGGTTCTGAAAACTGTTGTCGATAGGAGTGCTGACTTTGAAACCACGTCACGTGGGTTCGAGTCCCGATGGCTTCTAGTTTTCCATGTTAATGCCTTTTCCCTTTATATTGTATTTTAGTGCGGTTATTGTACTTAATAAATAAATAAATAAATTAAATAAATAAATAAATATATGGGCCAACTCATGCGGCCCATTGCTTTAATTCCTCTATTATTATTACCACCATTATTTGGAGTCGAACCCGCGATTTCAATGTCGGTAACAATGTTATCCACTGAGCTATGGACGCTGGCAAATAATCAAGTAACTTGAAACTATAAAATATGGTTAAACTCCATATTTATCAGAATCGGTTTATCGACTTATTCTGTAATTGTTTACAGCTGTAAAATAAAATACAGTACGCACTCGGTTATCCGTGATTGATCACGGATCCACGATCATGGATAACCCAATTTCACGGTTAACTCGGTATACTCCGCCAGTGTTTAGGTGGTGCAGCCGTTGCTGCTCGTCACCACTGACTTGCCTCACACCTCGCGCACCACCACATACAGTATTTTAGTACAGTATAATATACAGTTAAGTAGTTTGTATTCACCACAAGACGTTGCGGAGAGACATTATCTGAGACGCGTTGTGGTGGGCCAGCGAGAGGCGATCCGCAGCTGTAAACACCGCGCCAAATCACGGTTAACTCAGTTCACGGTTAAGTGAATCACGGATAACAGTGAGAGTACTGTATTTACAGTATTGACTTAAAGCTAGAAAGTTTTAACAACTTTTATAATTTGCGTTTCATTTGTATGTGAATTTGTGAAATATTCATAAATGCATCGTCAAATCTTACAAAATTTAGTAAGTTTTGCCAGAAAGTTTTGGAAACACGAAAGTATGCAAAAATCTTACCTGCATCTCAGTTTTCATGAACAAAAGATATTAACGAATTTTTCTTGGCAATTTCAGGTACAGTTTCGGCATCTTAGTTTCTTTTCTTACGAGGAACCTCCTCACTTTTCATATTTTTATCTGCCGTTTTTATGATACTTCGTTGTAACTAATGGCTTTTTTTTAATATGTGGTAACTCTTTCACATTTTAAGATAAGTAATTTATATTCACACTGTATAGTTTGTTTATAATATTAATATAGTTTTTTTTTATTTTTGTCTTCTCATTTTTTGAGTATTTTGTCTGTTCTGGATGAAAGGCGATGTCTAGCAATTATTACATCAAGAATGTTTAATTAATTTCTTACGGATACGATCTCTCATACAGACATTTTCAGAGTGTTAACTGGTCAGTCTGCGCCCTAATTAAATACAGGGTGGGCCATAAGTCGCTTTATCGAAGTGAGTTTCGTTATAATACGAAGGTAAAGGGACTTATGGTTCACCCTATATATATATATATATATTTCATTAGGAAAATAGTCTTATGCGTAGCGAACTGTTTCACGTTCCAGTTATTAACATTTATCCAAGGGATAAATTACAGTTTAGTTATTACAGTTATTACAGTTTAGTTGAAGTTAAATACTGTAAATTTTATATAAAATTGTTTTTAACAATTTTAATTTGCAGAATCTTAATTATAAAAACTGACAATTTCGAATTATCAACAAAATCTCTAAAAATCCTACGATTTCTGTAAATAAATTTTTTTCGTGGTTGAAAATAGGCGAAGAACTGAAAAAATAATACATTTAAAAATGAACTGATACATAGAAAGGTGCTCATACAGTTTTAACAAAAATCTTTCAGAATATGTTATCAGAATACGTTAGTTCACTGTATTGAAGCAAGAATTTGTATAGATGCGCTCGAAAATTTTTTGCCATACACGTGTTTTCCTAGAAAAGAAATTTTTTTCTGTCGATTTGTCGAAAAATTTTAAATGTCATGACAGATCTATTTATATCACGGCAAAAATTTATAACGCCATCTGTACACGAATTTGATTATATCACGGCAAAAATTTATAACGCCATCTGTACACGAATTTCAAAACAAGCTTAATTTTTTCTCGGGTTTTTATTTTTTTTAATTAGTATTATTTCATATTGGAGATACGCCTAATCTAGTACTCGAATTACATAACATACAATACAACCTTACCTTACCTTACAACCTTACAAAGATTCCGCGCGATGATTCCTCATTTCGCGAAGGTCAATCTTGTCGCCCCTCCTCTGGAGTTGGCCTGGTGAAGTAGTGAGTTTGTTTCTTGTGCTCTCCACCTCACATAGCCAGGTACGCCAGGCTCATCGGGGAAATTTATATAATTTTCCCCAGTCTCGGAATCGCACCGTCAAAAGCTCTGCTATTATTTATGTAGTATACAGTATAATGCAATTGCCCTTGCCCACCCAAAAATATAGCGTTTCCAGTGTAGCCTATCGGACGCGTTCTGTAGGGTTTCGATGATTAGCTGACTACGAAGCAAGTGACTAATAAGAAAACACACACACACACACACACACATAAAACTGGTCTTAACTGTGACCAGACTCCAATAGATTTATATTGTTTTCAAGATAATTAAGTACTGGATGTTTTTAACTTCAGTATTTTAGGCTTACACTGTTGAACCAAATGTGTGTATAATAATGATAATAATAATAACAATAATAATAATAATTATAATAATAATAATAATAACACTAGGCAACAAAGATTTTGTTACAGAAGACCAAATAGGTGCTCCTAGCTAATTTCGGTATGCTGATTTCAAATCTATAATTAGATTTTTTCTATCACGTCTAGATTTTGTGTAAAATGCAAATCACTTTTAGTAAAATTTTCTACCACGTCCAGATTTTGGTTTTAATCGGCTTAATGCCAGTAATATGAAACTTGCTTTTCAAGGTTAAAGCAATTTTTTTTGCCAACTATATACAAATTCGAACAATTTTGATAAATAAAATTTATCCCGAGTTGGCAACACTGAGTCAAGAGCATAGTAACGGGCAACGGCCCAACGGTCAGTCACTACGTGACAGTCAAGCAGAACGGTTGTTGAAGCTCTCTGCTGATGAGCAAGTGACAGGTTGTGGTGACTTGTGTGTTTTTATAGCATTTGTTTTGTACTACGGTGTGTATTTCTTTTTATTTTGCACATCGTAATAATTACTTTCTACGTTTTTTCAGATATTGTATGGTAATTCAAAATGGCATCAAATAGACGTGCTTGTGTAAATCACCCAGACAACTTCTGCTTTGTCTGTGGACAATATACACCTAAGCCACAACGTAGAAACATAACAACAAAGATTAAACTTGCCTACAAGTGTTATTTTGACTAAGTTAGGAGACCAACAGAGGGACTGGGCACCACATATTTGCTGTGCACTGTGCAATGCAATGTTAATAGCTTGGATGAATGATAAAAGAAAAGCTATGCCGTTCTCAGTCCCCATGGTTTGGCGTGAGCCGAAAAATCACTTCAATGATTGTTATTTTTGTTTGACAAAGATTGCTGGTTTCACAAAGAAAAACAAATCAAAGATCACGTACCCAAACTGCGAATCAGCAATGAAACCAGTACCACATGATGAAACAAATCCACCACCAGTTCCACCAGCAACGATAACAGACAGCAGTTCATCTGAAGATTCTGCTAGTGATATAGAAACAGGGAAAGATGGCATATATGTTCCAGATGCAAATATTTCCCCACATTTGTTAAGTCAAGCGGAGTTAAATGACTTAGTGCGCGATTTGGAATTACCAAAAGAAAAGGCAGAGTTGCTTGGTTCAAGACTTCAAGAATTTAATCTTCTCCGACCAAACACCAAAGTTTCCCATTTCCGCCATCGCCATTTGCAGTTTTCATCATTTTACTTACAGGAAGAAAACGTTTGTTTCTGCCACGATATCAGTGGTCTGATGCAAGGGATTGGCTGTCGCTATGATCCAAAAGAATGGAGACTGTTCATTGACTCTAGTAAAGCTAGCCTTAAAGCTGTATTACTGCACAACGCCAATGAAAAACCTTCAATACCTGTAGCACATGCCACTGGCCTTAATGAGACTTATGAATCGATGAAACTGCTGCTAAGACTCATCAAATATAAGGACCACACATGGAATATTTGTGGCGACCTTAAAGTTGTATCATTACTTCTTGGGTTACAGTTGGGCTACACAAAGCATATGTGCTTTTTGTGTCTATGGAACAGCAGAGATGACAAGAACCACTACAAAAAACATGATTGGCCATCTAGAACTGAACATGTTGTTGGTAAATACAATGTGAAACACCCAGCACTTATTGACCCTCAGAAAGTACATCTTCCACCACTTCACATTAAACTTGGCCTTATGAAAAATTTCGTGAAGGGTATGGATCATCAAGGTAGTGGTTTCCAATATTTAAAGGATAAATTCAAAGGAATATTGACAGATGCTAAGCTAGAAGCTGGAGTTTTCACTGGACCACAGATCCGCAGTGTCATCCACGACTCATCGTTTCCATCTAACCTAAATGAGAATGAACTAGGAGCATGGACATCTTTCGTTGAAGTTGTCAAAAATTTTCTTGGAAACCACAAAGCTGAAAACCACCGTAAACTCGTAGAAAACATGCTTAAATCTTATGAAATAATGGGATGCAGAATGTCTTTGAAAATTCATTTTTTACATTCTCATCTTGACTTCTTCCCGGCCAACCTTGGGCTGTAAGTGACGAGCATGGTGAGCGCTTCCACCAACAGATCTCAGTTATGGAAAACAGATACCAAGGTAATTTCAACCCAAATATGATGGGAGATTATTGTTGGTTCCTGCAGAAGGAGAGCTCGTCATCCTACAAGCGACAAAGGAAGAGGACACACCAAAGTTTCACTTAAGAACAGGAATTTGCCTTTCAGTAGTAACAACAAAATACTAACGCGCTTTGGGTGGATGGTTGGGCGCAGGGGTGGTAACTCCGCCAGCGGAATTCCGCTGTCTGTCTTAAGCCAGAATAAAGGAGGAAAGACATCCCTGTTCACTAATTATTTAAGTATGCTTAACATAAAACGTGGCACGGAAAAGTAGCTTAGACGGCTTTCGTAATAGAAGCGGGTGAGAAAAAAAATGAAAAATAGGGGTTTTCGGTTACACAAAATCTGGACGTGATAGAGAAATTTTGATATCAGATCTGAAATCAGCATCAGCGCCTTAGAGGAATCAGTAGTTCACGTGTCTGTAACAAAAAAAAAGTTGAAATTTGTTGCCTAGTGTAATTAATCAAACTTGATGGTTCTTTAACGTTTTTAATATCTGTAATATTTTAAATTTTATTTAAATGTGTCATTATAATTTGAGATTCGTATCTATAATTTTATTTATATTTATAATTTATAATAATTCTATTTGTATTTATAATTTATAATTTCAGATTTCTATTGAGATTTCCGAGGATCGAATTAGGAAATCCTGAAACGTCGGTAATATTAAAAAGTTTTCATTTTCTGTTTGATATTTCTGTTTATAATAAATAAATAAATAAATATATACAGTACTGTGCAAAAGTCAGAGACCACTGTCGATCTGATAACTATTAGATAATCTGTTGTATGAAAATTGGTTTTGATACTAAAATACATATTAACTAGAACCTCTGGTTCATATTAACGTATAACTAAGTTATTACTTAAGTGTATAAAATTGTATAAGCTGGATGACCCTCTAGTCTGCATAAATTGGACTTGAGGGTTGATTCATTATATTACTTATAACGCATGTGTTTAAAGATCTAGCGAACTATTACTGATGGATCTGCAGTAAATGCTCCTAAGCTATTGTTATATCAATATTTACAATTAAAAGTATTGACATATTCACTTAAATTCTGCAAAACAAATTTATCCAAAACGTTTCTCATTATAATCCTAATTCATGCTGTTTTTTTTCTTTCACAGGCTTAAGAAATGACAAAAAGTACAATTTCTGATGAGATTAGATATATGATAAAATAATACATTTGCATGGTGAGGGACTGAGTCAAAGAAAAATAAGTGAATCTACAGGCGTTTCCAAAACTGGTGTACAAAAAATCTTGGTTCGTCACAGCTCAAATGGAACCCCAGCTGATCGTCCTAGATCAGGGAGGCCCTCTAAGCTTTCTCCATCTGAGCTACAATAACTAAAGATTACTTCCCTTCGAGACAGACACAAATCCAGCACTTCACTTGCAGCGGATCTCGAAAAAACAACAGGTGTCTCAGTTGATCCTTCTACTGTACGAAGGAAGCTTAATTCAGTAGGTCTCAGATGTCCAATACTTGTGTTCCAAAGCCCATTTTCTCTCTTCTCTTTATTTCCATTCCTTAGAAGTGGCTTTTTTTGCTGCAACACGTCTTTTAAGACCTACTGAGTTAAGTTTCCTTCATACAGTAAAGGGATCAACTGAGACACCTATTGTTTTTTTGAGATCTGCTGCAAGTGAAGTGCTGGATTTGTGTCTGTCTCAAAGGGAAGTAATCTTTAGATATTGTAGATCAGATGGAGAAAGTTTAGAGGGCCTCCCTGATCTAGGACGATCAGCTGGGGTTCCATTTGAGCTGTGACGAACCAAGATTTTTTGTACACCAGTTTTGGAAACGCCTGTAGATTCACTTATTTTTCTTTGAGTCAGTCCCTCACCATGCAAATTTATTATTTTATATCTAATCTCATCAGAAATTGTATTCTTGTCATTTCTTAAGCCTGTGAAAGAAAAAAAAACAGCATGAATTAGGATTATAATGAGAAACGTTTTGGATAAATTTGTTTGCAGAATTTAAGTGAATATGTCAATACTTTTAATTGTAAATATTGATATAACAATAGCTTAGGAGCATTTACTGCAGATCCATCAGTAATAGTTCGCTAGATCTTTAAACACATGCGTTATAAGTAGGCTGACCATACGTACCGTTTTGAACGGGACAGTACCGTTTGTTTTATATTTCCTGGCCGTCCCGTCGTTTTAATAAAAATGTCAATTTTGTCCGGTTTATGTACTTACTTTTTCAGGAATACAGAATATTACATAACCCCGTCCCTTTTTTGCCATCCCAATGTCCCGTTTTTGTCTCAAGGAAATATGGTCAGCCTAGTTATAAGTAATATAATGAATCAACCCTCAAGTCCAATTTATGCAGACTAGAGGGTCATCCAGCTTATACAACTTTATACACTTAAGTAATAACTTAGTTATACGTTAATATGAACCAGAGGTTCTAGTTAATATTATTTTAGTATCAAAACCGATTTTCATACGACAGATTATCTAAAGGTTATAAGATCGATAGTGGTCTCTGACTTTTACACAGTACTGTATATATATATATATATATATGTATATATATATATATATATATATATATATATATATATATGAACCAAATGAACAATATGAAGTTTAACACAGAAATTTCAGCTGTTACAGTACGGAAAAAGAGAGAACCTAACATCCATGGAATATTATATCCCAAATGGAGAGGAAATTCAGAGAAATTCTAGAGCAAAAGATTTAGGGGTTGTAATGACTGATGATGCGAAATTTGAAACACAAAATAAGATAGCAGTAAACAGAGCAAAAAGAATAACTGGGCAAATACTGAGAACCTTTAAACGAAGGGATAGGAATGTAATGATTCCTCTACTGAAAACACTAATCATACCCAAATTGGAATACTGCTTGGTCCTAACATCCCCATTAAAAAAAAGACATTAGACAGCTAGAAGGGATTCAGAGAAGCTTCACAGCCAAGATCAAGGGGTGCAAAGAACTAAATTACTGGGAAAGGTTACGCGAACTAAATCTATATTCACTGGAAAGGAGAAGAGAGAGGTACACCATCATTTACACCTGGAAAATAATGGAGAAACTAGTCCCTAATCTTACTCTGAATCCTGTAACTCCCCAAACAACGGTGGAAAGTAGAAAAAGAAGACTGTGTCGTGTTCCCAAATTAAAGGCTAGACAGGGAATATCCTTAACCCTGAAAGAAAATACTATTGTTGTGAGAGGACCAAAACTGTTTAATCAGCTGCCCAAAGGTCTAAGGAACACAAATGGTGTGCAGTATACCTTTGGTAACCTTTGGTTGCTTCCGCATGAATTGTTCATTCTGACGAAGGTCAAGCTTTTCACTCCACCTTAGACCTACAGTTTAACGTGGAATCCGAGCCACGCCCCACCAGCAGCCCAGCGTCTTAATTAACCACTAAGCCACCCAGGGTACCCATTTATCTACCAACCACTTTCTTTATTGTGTGGAAGGATGAACAGCTGCGTTTTTTGCTGCGCGACGGCTGCCGTCACCGGGTCTGGATCCCGAGGCCGCTGGAGTCATAATCAGCGACGCTAACCACTACACCACCAAGGCACATATATAAACAAAGGTAAACAAATCAAACAGCACAGTTGAAGTGATTATATTAGAAGTAAAAGATCTGAACCTAACCATTATGAACATCTACAGACCACCAAACACCACAAAAAGTGAATTCCAATTTGCTACAAATGAAATAGAAAACATATCAAAACTACTTGAAACTTCAGCAACAAATATTCTAATTTTCGGAGATTTTAATTTCCCATTCATATCATGGAAGAAAAATGACGAAGTTATATATGTTGAGAAGTTTCATGGCAACATTACTAAAGATGATAGAACCCAAGCAACAATGCTATTAGATATTATGGAACATTACGCCCTTACCCAGGAAATCTGTGAAGCTACAAGAAAGGAGAATGTTTTGCATTTAATCTGGACAAATAACAACGAGATAATAATAAATAAAAAGTAACGCACACAAAGTTCTCCGACCTCCGATCTCATCGATATACAAATGAAGTTAGCACCCAGAGGGCCGAAAACGTATCCTAGAGAGGCAGATGGAATATTTGAAGGCTTAAACATACATTCAAAGAAAGTAAATTGAGAAAACGTAAAAAAAGATTTAAAGGAGGTAAATTGGGAAATGCTACTTCATGAGAAGACTCCACAAGAAATACTATGTATAATAGAGACTGAAACCAAACCTATAATACTGAAACATATTCCAGAGAGACAGGAACGAAAAAGTAGCAAGCTCGAGAGGAAAATCAGGACACTATTCAGGCAACGAAGACAAACCGTAAAACATCTCCACAGATGCAGAACTGATGCAAAGAGACTCAAACTAGAGAGGAAACTTGGCGAAATAGAAATGGACCTAAAGCAAACATTCATACATAAGACAAAACGAGAAGGAAAACAAGGTAGCAGAAAACATAAAAAATAACCCAAAATACTTCTACACGTTCGCGAAAAGGAAAATGCACTGTAAGGAGAGTATTAGCCCGTTGATAGACGGGGAGGCCAAATACACAAATGACCCGAAAGAAATAAGTGAGTTGCTTAGGGAACAATTTAACTCTGTGTTTAGCACCCCTAAGTCCGAGATGGAAGTGGAAAACGCAGACGAATTTTTCGACGAAGAACAAATTCTGGCACAAACCTATTAATGGACTTCAAGTTCATGGAAGGAGATGTAATTACGGCCTTATCACAGATGCGAGACAATTCGGCGCCAGGGCCAGACACATAGAGTGCCACATTTCTGAAGAAATGAAAAGAGGTATTGCCAAACCGCTATATTTACTATGGAGGAAATCACTCGACACAGGACAAATTCCACCCCCTTTAAAGAACGCGAACATTGCCCCTCTATTTAAAGGTGGTAACAGAGCAATGCCCAAAAATTATCGGCCAGTGGCTCTCACCTCACACCTTATAAAGTGTTTTGAAAGTATAATTAGAGGCAAAACTACCTACTACCTACAAGAAAAAGACTTATACAACCCAAATCAACATGGCTTCAGGGCGAGAAGATCATGCCTGTCACAGCTACTAGACCACCAGGAGAAAATATTAGAAACATTGTGTCGAGGACAAAACATAGATGTAATATATACGGACTTTGCTAAAGCCTTCGATAAATGTGACCATGGAATCATAGCACACAAACTTAAGAATACAGGAATTACCGGAAAGCTAGGAAGGTGGATATTTAATTTCTTGACGCAAAGAACACAAAGAGTAGTGGTAAACGGAGTTAAATCGAAAGTCTTGGAAGTCGTGAGCTCTGTCCCACAGGGGACAGTATTAGCCCCCTTGCTGTTCATAATAATGATTGCAGATATTGATGCAGATATTAAGGACAGTATTGTATCATGCTTCGAAGATGACACAAAGATATGTAAGGAAATATTGAACGAAGATGACATAAGAAAATTACAAAACGACATTGAAACCTTATTCCAGTGGGCAGAAGACAACAATATGAAGTTCAACGAAGGAAAATTCCAACTTCTAAGATATGGTAATAACAAGAAGCTACAGAAAAAACGGTACAAAACTCCGCAAGCCAAACAGATAACACCAGATCCCCACAAGTCAGGGATCTTAGAGTAATAATGTCGTCGGATGCAGAATTCAGAGAGCACTATACCAATAATTGAGTATTGCTCAGTACTCACAAGCCCATACAGAAAACGAGACATTGCGAACATTGAAGCTATACAAAGGACTTTTACGTCTAACATAGAAGAAACGGAAGGTGAAGACTACTGGTCTCGACTACAATCCCTGGAACTCTACCTCTCGAAAGAAGGCGCGAGCGGTACACAATAATATACATATGGAAAATACTTGAGGGCTATGTCCCTAACCTTAAAAATGAAATAGAAACAAATTGGAATGAGAGAAGAGGCAGATTTTGTACGGTCCCAGCTGCGGTGGGACAAGGGCCATGAAAACAAGATGGAAAATACCCTCAGAATACGGGGCCCAAAGCTTTTCAATGTCCTACCAAAAGAAGTGAGGAATCTCCAGCACACCGACCTGAATAACTTCAAGAACCAGCTGGACAGATTCCTGTGCAAAGTCCCTGACCAGCCATGCGTGGCTGGCTACGAGGGCAGAAGGAGATCAGACAGCAATTCCCTCCTTCACCAAATCCTGCAAATGAGGCGGGATGCTGCATAATGACAGGCTGCATAATGACAGGTTGGGGTAACAATTTATGATGTCCTACAGTATCACTGGTTGAAGGTGGCTAATGGAGTAGGCCTACTATAATATTTCTGAGTAATGCGAATTGCTTCGAGGTCACCAGCTTGGATTACACCCAAGCAAATATTGTTAAGGTTATAAAAAGCACCTTATTGTTTTGTATTTAATTAAGAAAATAAATCAGTTATTTGTTCACAGTGAATAACAAATGATTGACAATAATTATAGTGAATAACAATTATTTAACGGCCTTTATATTATGCTAAGATGACATGGAGCTTAGCCAATAAGAGAAATGGTTAAGAGCTTAATGATCTAGTAATGCATTCATTTATGTTAGGCTCATGGCATGCAAAATGGAACACAACATAAAATATGAAACCTAGTGATAATAGAAATTATGCACGTACGTTTAGGTACACTGAATAGAATATGTAACACTGATTATGTAGGCCAAAGGTTATGAATAAATGAACATGGAACGGTCCTAGTAATGACAAAGAATGCACGTGCGTTTAGTACTGTAAATAGATTAGATCTTCATTTAGGTAGGCTAGAGTTACGCATAAATGGAACATTGAATGGGCCTAGTAATGATAAAGAATGCACGTGCGTTTAGTACACTGAATAGGTGACGCAGGCTAGAGTTACGCATAAATGGAACATTGAATGGGCCTAGTAATGATATTAAGAATGCACGTGCGTTTTGTACACGGTAAGTGGATTCGGTCGTCAATAATGGAATGCTTAAATAAATCACATAAATAAGTGGATGCAAAATATCGATGGATACATGAAAGAACACAATAGCAGGATGATACAATTCACGATTACGATATTGGAAATGACACTTGAACTGGGCATAGGAAATAAACCTAGTGCGGGTTTGTATCAGAGAATTAGTCTGATGCACAATCAAATATGGTAATGACACTTGGATTATGAAATAGGCCTACTGCGTTTCAACGAGAGTTAGTTTGAACGACTTGTAAAACACTGCGTTTATAGCCTACGCTTCTGTGGTACACTGATGTAGGCTTTGCGTTATTGTTTAAGAACGAGGCACAGAGAGCTTACCGACTGTGTTGAAAATACCTCTCGAGATGAAGGGTATGCTTGAAGGTCGACCTTGTAGATTGGAAACCTGCAGAAGTTGACTGTCCGGTGTTACGTACGCCGAGATGATCGTGGAACCGTAGCGAGCTTCTTGTTGAGAGTTTGCTTGAGGAAACGGACGGTTCTGCGGGCACTGATGTAGGCTTCACGATAATTGCTTGAAGGACGGTGACCGACTGAGATCGGACGGCGCTGGTTTCGAAGGAGTGCTTCTGCAGGCTGACGGCGGGAGGTCTTACTTGATGATAGATTGGAAGCTTTGAAGGAACAGCAGGCCGCTCCTCCGGCGGGAAGCCAGAGGGCGGTTGATGCGACGAGTTTCTGCTGGCGACGGTGGAGACCAAGACGAGAAAATGACAAGCGACAAGTGAGCCAGTGAGAGTAAGGAAGTGTATCAGTGGAATCTCGCTTATATAACCTCTGTGACGCGGACTTTCCCGCCATATCCTGAGACGCCTTCCACGCGTCCTTTAGTTGATAAGGGCTTGCTTTCGCGGGCCTTTTGGGAAGAAAAGACGTTTTCATCGTTTCTGATTCCTTGACCACGTGTGTCTTCTAAGAATGTTTGATGATGGCATGGAAGAAAGGATTTATCTGTCTACTTGTTAGTCTATTTCTTGTCGGTCCTCTCTCTCTCTCTCTCTCTCTCTCTCTCTCTCTCTCTCTCTCTCTCTCTCTATATATATATATATATATATATATATATATATATAAAAAACTGCAAATGAAATAGATTTACATAAATCTACTTTTTATAACCATTACAAAATTAGTTGGTTGAGTTTAAGACTCGTGTGAAGCAAAACAACAACAACAACAACAACAACAACAACAACAACAATAATTCGGATAGAAGAAACTGAAGACGAGGGATTACCAAAGAGAAAAGAGTGTAAAGAGTCATTGAATAACGCATAAAAGTGGTCAAAATGTTTCTATTTGTAAATGCTCTTTAACTTTGTTTACTTAAGATACGTTCATTTATTGTGGTAAAGTTATTTTTGTTGTTGTTTTTTAAACAACCATTTCTTTATACTTAATTCGTTAAGTTTAATTGATAAGAAATTAAAAATGTTTCGTGGATATGGAGAGGAATATATTATGAAGTTAAAATTTACATCTCTTGTTTATTTATAAACTACAAAAGTATATTAAAGTATTTAAGTTGTGAATAATTATCTATTAATGGTAGTAAAGTTATATACTTTTAGATTTCTTGCTCCCCTTCAATTTGGTTTATAAAACCATTAGCCAATTTGTAAGCTTTAATTTTATTTGTTCATATAACCTAAGCCGCGAACAGATCAGTCAATTGCGGGCATAATTTTTTTTTTAAAAAGTTGCTGGCATTTATTTTAATTCTGGTAATATATATGAAGAAAGAAACTACTCTTCAGGAAGACGTAAATTTTTATTTCTTAACACTAATACAGTTTCGGCTCCTCGCGAGCTCTTGCCAATTGAGAAGGGCTGCTCGCGACGAGTCGAAACTGTATTGGTGTTAAAGAAATAAAAATTTACGTCTTCCTGAAGAGTGGTTTCCTTCTTCATACTTCGTCGCGACAGTGCGTTTTTTTACATTATTATATATATATATATGTATGTGTGTGTATATATATACTTGCAAGCAAGTCATGTGATCATAATCGTACAATTTCAAGCAACATTTAAAATCTCACCAAACCCGTACCATACTACTTACAAACAAATTTCGTCCACCACTCAGCCCTAATATGAAACTATAAAAATTCATGTGGCAGCGAGAGAAAGAGATACATCTGGCTCCAGTCTCGCTTGTTATACGGTTCTTTCTGTGATCTTTGTTTTGAGATTACATCTTTCGTGCTTTTATATTTTTTCACAAAGGTTTTGGTAAAGGGTCTTACAAAATTCTCAACGCGTTTTGGGGAATTAAAATCAAAATAGTTTTATCAGTTTTTAAAAAATGTGACAAATTTTACTAACATCCAATATTCCTTCCTCATGATTCCAACACCAATTTAACAAGATTTTGGAAAAAAAAAACGCACAAGAGTCAACTAAATAACTGTCAGTTTCAATGGTTTGCAAAGCTTCGCGGAGTACTTTCACCAACTTTTCTCTTGAATTTCGGTCTTGGCTTCTTCGGATGTTTCAGAGAGCTACTTTAGCTCGTTGTTTGATACTTACACCCAGATTTTTGCACGGATTTAAATCGGATAAGTTTCCAGGTCATCGTCTGTTCGTGTTTAACTTGTCAATAAAAATTGTTAAATTGATTTCAACTGTCAAAACTACAAAAAATACCCTAACGGAAGTGAGAAGTTTTGTTATGCTCTTATCTTCTTAAAAGAAATATTTATTACTTGTACACTGCACTTTAAATTTTAACTTTCATTCATTGAGTTTTAATTATTATTATTATTATTATTATTACTACTATTATTATTACTATTATTATTATTATTACTATTATTATTATTATTAACATAAAGTTTTAATTTTTGAAGTAACTTATCTTGCAATCCATATCTTCAACTTATGGATCAAACTTAGCCGTAAATGTGAAATTCAGTTATTTAATAAAAGAAAATGGTACAAAATTCTACAAATTCCTTTTACTAATTGCAAAACTTCAATAGTTGATTGAATAGAATCAAAATAGGCAATTGATGCGAATTAATTGTAAAATGATAAAAGTTAAATACGAATAAATCAATATATAAATTAAATTTCGCTAATCGAAGTGAGCAAATTTCTTACTTAATTGAATCGAATTATTCCCGTATTGACGATGAAGCCAAATTGTCGGAAGCCTTGCAGAAATTCTATCAACATCCCAAGGCGCCGTAAACGTGTTATATATAAAAAAAAAGACGCCCCAACACCAACCTTTTAAACAGAAGGAGCTCTCACGTTCGAGATATTTGGATTTCTTTTCAGGGCACTACCATTCATTCCGTCTTCATTTGCTGCCACATTGCTATATTTCATTGGTACAGCAAAGCCCATTTCAAGTTAAGCTGTGTTGTAACGCCTCTCGGCGTAGTAACTGCTTTCAAAGAGACTTTGGACGCGCGTGGTTCATTCTTCTCCTTCATTCTACCTTGTTTCTCTCAGTTCACTCTCACAGACGGAATTTAATCATCTTGCGTTCTCGCCTTTGACACAGCCTCATCTCCACTAGACGGAGGCTCGGCATCTGTTTTCATCGACTTTCATCTTGCCGGATGTGGATCGTGTCTTAACTTTGCAGTAGTCTTTAAAATTGTATAGTTCTTTAAACCCCTTTAAATTCACATATATTATATATATATATATATATATATATATATATATATTATAATTATATCTTATATATATATATATATATATTAGGGTGTTTCATAAATTAAAAGTTTGGAAAAATTTTAATCCACATGGATCCCCTTGTTCCATTTGCTGAGGAGACTGATAAACCGAAGTATTAATTCAATAGTTTAAAGTTTACGGGTCCCCAGTTTGATGCTCTGGCAGATCATAAACGGAAAAAATTAAACAAAAATCTGTCAATGAATTTTTATTCAACAAACGAGTACCATTTCACTACACATTTTCACAAAGATACAAAAACATAACCACTTCTTGCGAATCATTTGTCCATGAAATTCTTCTTGGTTTTATTCGGGTATTTCGCCCTATGCTGCATCACAGTTTTGAGCAAATACTGCTTCTGCTCTTCGTTCTTCGTCAGAGAACAGTTGAACTCTTTGGTGAGCGTGATGGTAAGCGCCAGGGCTCTGAGAGGGAAATCCACCACTTTTGCTTCTCCCAGGAAGATGAGAACCAACTGTAGCAGTTCCTTGTAGTCATCGCGCTGATGCGACGTGCTCACCATCCCTCTCACCAGCAGGACTGACTTCTCCCTCAGTTCCATCATAAAGTCATTGACTTGAGCAAATCGTACGGCCGCACGTCCAACCGGTCGATGAACTTCCATTGTGCCTGAAACCTCTTGAAAACGGGTATATCGGGGCCACTTGAAGGGCCGTATGCACGCTTGAAGACGGAGCTGAGGATGACTTCATAGATGTGATGCCGACAGAGGAAGTACATGAGTTCTCTGCCAAGACCTTTCTCAATCAGACGCAGGCCCCGATATGAATCCCGGTGTTCGACGCTGTCGTGTCGAAAGACAGTCCCCGCACGCGCTCTTCCATCCTGTGTTCCTTGACCAAATCCAAGCAAACTCGCGCTATCTTCTCGCCGGTTCCGACGTCACCTTAGGAACTCCGAGCAACTTCTCCTTGCCGTCGCCAGAGACGAGGACGGCGATCCGGTCAACGCTCTCCTTCCATTGCTCATTGTCAGGTAGGAGCTTACCGTCCCAATGCAAGACAAGAGGCTGACCAGGACAAACTTCGTCGGATTGATAACTTTCAGCAGCCATCTTCCTGAGAGCCTTGCGTGTGCGGTACATGGTACTGGCAGAAATGACAGTTCATCCAAGTCAAAACCTAGTGATTTAGCCGCTGCAGCGTACGACATAGCTGAATCGCGGTACGAAATATTCACCGATCGTAGGTTTCGTCACATCCTGTGAGATCAGATTCCTGCGTCGCTTCTTGTATTTCCTTGGAGGAGGATGGAAAAACTTCCACGTTGGGTCAACGACATCTGAGTCAGTCTCTGACGAAGTTAAATCACTAAGCCCCCGTATCTTCTGCACTCCTTGTTCCTTCCTGGCCTTCTCCTGTTGTTCCTTAATCTTGTCCAGCCTCTTCCTTTTCCTAATCTCCTTATAGTGAAGCTTCATGTCAACAGGGCCCATGCTGCAGGAATTTGGATCTTCACGCTGCATGTCGAAAAGTGGATGTCCTCCTGATTCTTCATCATTTCCTTAGCCTGTGAATGAGCAATGTCCATGATCTCCTTCGCTATTGCCTCCTTGAACATCGCCTCCTTCACTCGGAAGGACTCTGCTTTATGTGACTTGTGCTTCACAAGCCGGTCGTATTCCTTGAGAAGGATTCCATCTTCCTCAAGGCCGAATCTCGACGCATCATGGGGATTCTCGCTCTCTCCCAAAATATGAGACAGGCATCCAGGCACAGGTTTCAGGCATTTAGTACGTCCAAATTTTTGCTCCTTTTGGTGGTAAAAGTACTTTTTGAGTACTTGCAACTGAGTTGGAAGGCCACTTGATGTGATGTTCGCATCCGTCTGGCCAATAAGAAACACTTCTGTTTTCGCTCTGGTAGACACCTGGAAAAGAAACAAACTAAATAATTCCACAGAAATAATTTCACATCGTAATTAATTTCATTAATTAAATAAAGAAAAGCAGTAACTGGACTCCAACCAGTGTCATAGCCGTTTGGCGGCATCGCTCAAGTCGGCGTACACAGCACGCTATCCACTACACCATCTAGGGAGTGGATAGCGTGCTGTGTACGCCGACTTGAGCGATGCCGCCAAACGGCTATGACACTGGTTCGAATCCCAGTTACTGCTTTTCTTTATTTATAAAACTGATACGTGTACACTACGTTCTCTTTGACAATTCATTAATTAATAAATTTCAATACCGCAGTAAAATTACATTAATTAGTATCATAAATAATTTACCAGCTTAGTTGTCCAATATGCAACAGACTAATTAATTTCATGTAATTTAATAATAAATATCACTACCACAGTAAAATGACAGAAATTAAATAATAATAAATTTCAATACCACAGTAAAATGAGAATTAGTAGCATATATAATTACCTCCATAGTTGTCCAATAGGCTATACAACACGAACCGCTCAAGTGACGAAGAAACCGTCTTCACTGCAGGCAGCGAGAATGAACTGACAAAAAGTCGTCAAAGTTGGGGACCTCTAAATGCAGCGCGATCTGGTTCAAACTTGCACAAACGTGTTTTCTTGTTCTTTAGAATACTGAGAAACGTGTGGATTAAAACTCCAAGCTCATTTTTATTTTACCCTATAGGTATGAAACACCCTAATATATATATATATCTTACCCATGTATAAAAATTACAACAAAAAATACTTTTAAATCGCAAAAAGAAAACAAATAAGAATTTTAAATCGCAAAAAGAAAGCAAATAAGAATTTTAAGTCGTACCGTTCTTATTATGAATAGTGCAAACATACACGTATGTATGTATGTACTCGTATACACGAATTGACCTAGCTACTTTAGCTAAGTAAAATTTATTTTTCATTTCTATTGTAATCCACAACTAATTTTACGGTTCCAAAAAATTTAATTACCTGTCAATAAATTACACATTTTTAATTTTAATTATTAATGTAATTGGCGATAATCATGTCATTCAATTAAAATTAACTGTAACTACCGCATATATATATACACGGTGAACCAAAAGTAGGTGGACAGTAGGTTGAATACGGTTTGTGTTATATTATATTATAACTATGGTGTTCATTATAACTATGGTGTTTGTGTTTTATTATATTAAATATTATAACTAAATTTATTTAAATTTTATTTTGTATTATAGTATACAAAAAAATTAAATATGTATTCTCAAAATAAACGTTATCATTTACTGTCCACCTACATTTGGTTCACCCTATATATATAATTTTTTTTTTTTTTTTTTTTTCTATCATCAGTACCCATTAATAGATTAGTATATAATAATTAAAAAAAATGCCCTGGTATCTTAAACAAAGAAACAAAATAAACAAAACCTTTTATTCAGAAAGACAATAAAACTTGCATAAAATTCTACAATATTTTTCAATATTCTTTTGTACAATTTAGATATCTGATATGACATTAATATATTCACAGTATTCTAATTTGAATATGCCGTTGGAAGCATGGAAGCTTTTTAGACACAATTAATGGGATTTAATTTATTTATTACATAAAAGAAGTGAAAATGGGAAAAAAATTATGACGATAAAGAAAAGGAATAAATTTACAAAAATAATATTTCATTATTTGGCTTAATTTTAAATAAAATAATCATTTGTATATTTCGTAGAAAATAAATGATGCTTAAAAAAAAAATGACATTAAAAGTATTTAATGAAATCAACATATTTTAGATTAATTATAAACTGGGCACTTAATTACTATAGTAATAACGGCAGTAGTAAACTTATACATCAGTAGGAGCTAATGAAGTACTACTTTAATGAT
Source organism: Bathynomus jamesi (assembly GCA_023014485.1). Taxonomy (NCBI): domain Eukaryota; kingdom Metazoa; phylum Arthropoda; class Malacostraca; order Isopoda; family Cirolanidae; genus Bathynomus; species Bathynomus jamesi. The sequence continues at coordinate 361,086 of JAJOZX010003525.1, read as the reverse complement.
TTGGAAAAAATACATTCAGTGATGAAGCCTGTCTTATATTTATGGGAATTGCATTCCATACATCTGCTCCTTTGAAAGAGTGTATTTACTGTAGTTTCCATTGTATAGTCTGGTTTGCATATAAAATCTCTGGGGGAATCTAGTGTTATAATGGTGATATATTTGAAGGGGGAGGGGGTTGATTGATCTTTGAATGGGTGATGTATGGTGATATTTATTTATAACTTTGAACATACTGACAGTAACATTCAATATCTATAAGTCATTTAGTTTTAAAATATTTAGCTCTTTAAACACTAGAAACGTGTGACTGTCTATTATTATTATTTTAGTGGGTTCGCAAACATTTTTTAGGAATGACTTTCAAAGGATGTTTTATATATTTCTTTGAGCTGAAAATAAGAATTTTAAACAAGGAATTCTCAAATCGATGCATTCCCACTGACACTGGAATTTTCCAATTGAAGTTCAATGGTTAATATATAGGAAATACCCCCGTCAAGCCCTTCCCCTTTTCTATTCAGGAAACTTTCTTTCACACCTGGAACTCTCTTGTCGAGTATTCACGTTGCAGACAACGATTCGGGATGGAATGATTTTAACTGTTTTAATTGTATTCCAACAAAGTAGTTTATGTATCATTAGAAGAACAATTTCTTGTATGTATGTATTTATGTATGTATGTATGTATGTATGTATGAATCTATCTCTCTATCTATCTATCTATCTATCTGTCCATCTCTCTCTCTCTCTCTCTCTCTCTCTCTCTCTCTCTCTCTCTCTCTCTCTCTCTCTCTCTCTCTCTCTCTCTCTCTCTCTGGAGTGAGTACGATAAGAGTAGGGCGATTGATATACTTTATCTCGACTTTCAGAAAGCCTTTGCTAAAGTACCTCGCGGCCGGCTAATGGCCAAAGTCGGCGCACTGGGTAATGGGTATCGATGGGGAAGTAGGTAGCTGGATTGGAAACTGACTGAAGAATAGGCGGCAGAGGGTTGTAATTAAAGGGGCTACCTCGGGTTCGGCCTCGGTCACTAGTGTGGTTCCTTAGGGTTCCGTTTTGTGGCCACTGTTGTTTATCATTTACATAAATGATATCGACGCTGGCATCGTCAGTAGGATCGCCAAATTCGCTGATGACACGAAGCTTGGGGCCAATGTTGGGACGCCCGAAGCGATCGAGCAACTGCGTGCGGACCTACGTAGGATATGAGAGTGGTCTGAAAAATGGCAAATGCCGTTTAACTTGGGTAAATGCAAGGTCATACACATTGGTTACGCCAATCCCAAGTCGGACTACTCCGTGTTGGGGAGTAATATCGAGGCCACTGATTTGGAAAAGGACTTGGGTGTGCTAATTAGCAGCGACCTTAAGTTCACCAAACAGTGCGTAGAGGTGGAAAAGAAAGCCCAGAAGCTGTTGGGTTATATTAGGAGGCAATTTCGATTTCGGAACAAAGAGATTGTGCTCTCTCTGTACAATTCTCTGGTTCGGCCGCACATGGAGTACGCTGTACAATTCTGGTCGCCCACCTTCAGGAAAGATCTACAGCTCTACAGAAGCTAAGGCTAACAAAGACCCTAAGATCCACTCTAAGGTTAGCCCGAGAGAAAGGAAAGAGTAGGGGGTTAAGAGAAGAGAATAAGGAGTTAAGTAAGTAGCAACACCTATCACTCGTGGGTTAACATTCATTCAGAAAAAGAGAAAAAAGACTCACCCATCATCATCCGCCGGCCACTGCCGACAGGTCGGAAAAATAGTCGAAGAGGGGTGAAAGATGAAAAGAAGTAAAATAAGAACACTTACAAACCATGCAAACACAGTCTTAACTCACTGTCATACCATGCAAACTACAGACATGCAAGTAAAGAGAGTTACAGACATGCAAGTAAGGAGAGGGAAAAAAAAAGTAGGTAAAGTTAAACAAAAAGTGGGTTAGTTTACGCTACGAGCTACAACTACATACGTTCGTGTTAGTCTAATTTTTTTTTTATAATAATTTTTTTGCTGGCATATCACACGCTGGCATGTCACAAGCTGGCATTAGACGTCAACAGACTCATCTCCGATTACGACCCCCAGAGCTCCTGTTGCCAATTGTTTTTTTATTTTAAACAACGTTAATATTTTTAAAATGTCTATCTAGACGGTTTTTAAACACATTAACGCTGGTAGAGTTCACGACGGGCGCGGGAAGATTATTCCATTTATCAGTTACTTTACTGTAAACGTAAAGAAGTTTTTAGCGATATTAGTAATGAAACGTCTGCCAGGCAACTTAAATCCGTTATTACGAGTATTGCTATTATCGAAAGTGAGCAGTTTGTCAAAATTTATGTTATCGATGTTATTAAGATTTTGAAAACTTCAATAAGCTCCCCATTAATCTCCTAGTTTCGAGTGAATGCAAGTCTAACTCTTAATCCTATCTTCATAAGGCTTGTTGCTCAATGACGGAATTATTTTCGTGGCACGACGCTGAACCCTTTCTAACCTATCAATATCCTCACGCGAATACGGGCACCAAAACTGAACGGCATATTCTAAATGAGGCCTGACTAGGGACTTGTAAAGGGGCAATATAATATCCTTCGATTTAAATTCGAAATTACGCGCTATGAAGCCTAACATCCTATTAGCCTTTGCGCAAGACTCCAGGCACTGGTTCCTAACTTTTAAATCTTTAGATACCGTACGCCTAAATCTACTTCCTCGTCAACGCTCGCTAACTCTCTATCATCCATCGTGTACGTGTAATTATTGTTACGAGAACCTATATGCAAAACTTTACATCCGTCTACGTTAAATTGCATCTGCCACTTATCCGTCCACTCCATAATCCTATTTACATCGTCTTGGATCCTATTTCTATCGTCCTCGTTAACAACCTTACCGCCTATTTTAGTATCGTCCGCGAATTTTGACACGTTACTAGTCAATCCTACATCTATGTCGTTAATGTAAATAAAACGGATATTGACAAGATGGAGCGAGTTCAGGCGAGGGCCACAAAGTTAATCCCTTCCGTTAGGCATATGGGCTACAATCGACGCTTACCACGCCTGAATTTGTTTTCGCTGGAAACTCGGAGGCTGCGCGGTCAAACTCATCGAGGTTTTCAATCTCTTACACGGGTTCGACGATGTCGATTTTAGAAGCATTTTAGTTTAAATGGACAACTCAACCGCAACAATGGTTGGAAGTTGGTGAAACGGTTTAGCACTAGTGTTGTGAGAATTACTTTACTATAAGATCTGTGACACGTGAACAGGCTACCTTAAGAAGTTGTGAACAGGTCTCTGTGGATAAGTTCAAGAAAAAGTAGACTGAATGTTGCACACTATTTCAGGATGTGTGTTACTCTTTCTAAGGTGGAGGTTCGAAAAATAGCTGTGACAATGCTGTAGAATTTTCCTGGCACCGCTGCCATTGGTACCTCCTTGGTATGGGCCGCAAGGCCTTTTGAGGTACTTCTATATATATATATGGGATGAATTCACAATTGAAAACGTGAAATTAATAAATTGAATTCCTGACGAGTTGTACTGTTGAATACACAAAAGACCTTGAAATCAGTTTCTTTTTTCCTTGTGGGTTTGTTTATATATACACACAGTATATATATATATATATATATAATATATATATAACCGATTATCAAGCTATTCATCAGTCCTGCCGTATGTCTTCTAAGCTATGGAATTCATGGTATGAAAACGTCTGTCTGTAACTCTACTTAACTTCGCCATTATTGTATTATTTCTCATCAATTGTACTGTACATATACACCGGTGTCATAAAAATGTTTACCCTGAACACAGTATGCTCTTATGTTTTAATGACGAATCTTACATCGTTTTCTTTTTAGAGGTGATCTCGTACACGCATAGAGTTTCTGTGCTGGTGTGTTTCGTCTACCGCATTCGCCGCTAGGATCGCTGTAGTAGCTGCTCAGTTAAGATGGCGTCTGTGACAGAGAAGGCACAATGTTGTGTGGTTTGCAGAAACAAAATCTCCTGTCAGTGTTCAGCGAAGGTTCAGAACAAAGTATGGAAAGGAATCCACCTGATGTGAAGTTAATTAAGTCGTGGATGAAAAATTCTTGGAAAGTGGAAACGTGGGGAAAAGGGAAAGAGCAATGGTAGACCATCAGTTTCCGATGGGATGTGGAAACACTGGGAACACTCTTTCCACAACTGTGTACCTGGATATGCTCACCAATTACGCCATTCCCCAGCTGCAGGACAAGCAGCCAACTGTCATCTTCCAACAAGATGGGGCACCCCCTCATTGGGCGCATGTTGTTCGTGAACACTCTCGACGCAACATTTCCAAATCGATGGGTTGGCAGGGACGGGCCAATCCCATGGCCCCCAAATCACCAGACATTACCCCGCTGGATTTCTTTCTCTGGGGTCATGTTAAAGATTTGGTTTATGCAAACAGTTGTTCTAGATATCAGGACATTGCGAGAACGCATTACGGATGCAATTGCAACAGTAACCCACAAATGTTGGAAAATGTGTGGCGTGAGTGTGAATACCGTTTAGACATTTTACGTGCCTCTAGGGGTGCACATGTGGAAGCTTATTAAGTTCATTAATATGTATCAAAACTTTGTATGTTTATACTACTATGATTAAAACTGTGTTTAAATACGAGTGTTTATTTAAAAGTTATAGCATGCTTTAATCAGGGTAATCATTTATGGACACCCTATATATTTTTATCTTAGTATTTGAATTCTCATGGTGTTCAATTGTCAGTTCGTATTATTACAAGCGAAAGAATAAAATCATTAACTTACAATGAGTAAATACATATTTTGTAACTTATCGAGAAATCCACTCGTATCAGACCAGAAATAGATCAGATGATGTTATATCTCAATTTAGATTGTCTTCATCTCAAAAACTACCTATTTTCATTGGATTGAAACTATGGAATGATTTTAAATGCTGATATAAAAAATATTGTGAATGTAAATTCGTTTAAAACCAAGTTGAAATCCCGATTAATAATGGCATACTAATAAAAATCTAGATTTAATGTACATTACTATGTTTAGTCATTTCTCGTGTGTAATCTAGGATTAAAGACACATTACTTATGATCGTTCAGTTCTTATCTCTCATGTGTAATATTGATTTCTTGTATGATATTGGTATAATACCTTCAATAATGACCTTGCGTTTGTCATATCGAAAATGATAATTTAAGATTAACACATACCTTACTTTATAAATACTTATTTATTTATTATTATAAATAATAACTATCCGTTTTATTTTAATAAGAGCCCAGTAAAGCCTAAAGCTTAAGGGTCAAATTAAATTAAATAAATAGTCCAGCTTCACAATTATTTATGTCTGTAAAAATGTAATATTTGTCATATGGACTAATTCTGCCAATAAACTTTTTCATTTTAATTTTCATATAATATATATATATATATATATTATATATACACACACAGTGGTCCCTCGGTTTACGATGCCATCGATTAACGATATTTCGATTAACGATCCGCCCCATAGGAGGTCCCATTGTTTCTATGAACGATAAATTTTCGATTAACGATATGTTTACGATATTACGCGGCCGCCAATTTCAGTCAATCGGAACATTCCTAAGGGACTCGGCAGGCTCAGCCAATCAACGACGCCCTTTTATGAGCGTTTCTTCAGAAAGTGAATGAGATTGGAGCCATCAATCAACCCTTTAAGCTATCCATCTTCTTAGCCTAAGGTAAGAATTTTTATTTATGCTCTATTTATGCACCTTTTTACGCTCTATTTATTAATTATTTATCCATGTTTCTATTAATATTAACGCTTTAATATGTTCTTATAACGTTTATTTATTAAAATTGCCTGTTTAAATATTATAAACTATGTTTTTAGGGTGAATAAGGACAACTTCCGATCATCTTGGAACGAATTAAGTCTTTAACGTGTATTTCCTATCTTCGATTAACGTTAATTTCGATTAACGATAGTTTTCATGGAACCAATTAATATCGTTAACCGAGGGACCACTGTAATATATATATATATATATCTATATATATATATATATATATATATATATATTGACGCGAAATATAAAAGAGCTTCCTGTATCATTCCCACTATCAGTTACAAAGTAGAGATACAAAATTCTATAATTTAGGAGTGTTTGTATTTTTATTAAAATAATGCCAGATTCTCTGTTACCCAGCAACGTTGCTAGGTTGTTGCGCAAACAGTCTCTTAGTAGAATGAAAAATTTATATCTATATATTAAATCTACAGACCATTCTTTCAAAATATGTTTACATTTAGTTTTGCGTTTATTGTCGTAGAAAGAGAACTATTAATTAAGAATAAATTAATAAAAATTGGCACACTTACAGTATAAATAAACCATTTGTGTATATCATGTGCGAAGTGACACTGTTTAATAGTATAGTTATGGTTTTAGTAGGATTTAAGTAAGAGGGCTCGATGAAAAAGTATCGGATTTCCAGTGTTATATATATATATATATATATATATATATATATGAGAGAGAGAGAGAGAGAGAGAGAGAGAGAGAGCGTCTCGGTGGTGTAGTGGTTAGCGTCGCTGACTACGAATCCATCGGCACCGGGATCCAGACTAGGGCATGGTTAATTAATTATTTTTAGGGAAAAGTAATGACTGATTGAAATTTTCTAATTCATGAATGATAACTGATTAAAATGATTAAAAATTAAATACTTCTGAAACGACGGTTAGAAAAGCTTTATTGTTTCTGTTGCGTGAGATAAGACCGAAGTAAACATTTTGCTTTAACATTCAGTTTGCTTTAGTTCAAGAAATCAGGCATGGGCGGATTAGACAGTTTATACATGCAAAAATGTGCCAAATTCAAATGATACATTACAAAATTTAAGGTAAAATGATGCTGAAATTATGGAAAATTAATCATTTCCCATCATTTTATAAAAATATTTTGGATTAATTAATGATTAAATTCGAAACAATGATTAACTGATTAATCGGAACCATGCCTAATCCAGACCCGGGACGGCAGGCGGAGCGCAGCAAAACCCAGCTGTTCATCCTTCACAAATAAAGAAAGTGGTTGGTAGATAATGAGTACCCTGGGGGCCTAGTGGTTAAGACGCTGGTGCTGGGGGCGTGGTTCGGATTCCACGTGCAAAAAGGTGCCAAATTCAAATGATAACATTACAAAATGTCGAATGTCAGAATGAATAATTCGGGTTGAAGAAAAACTAAAGGAAAGGTTATTGTAGCCCCAAACATCAAACTTTCATCTTCGTAAGTTTATCAACCAAAAATGCTCCAGTTTTCTAATAAAATTCAGAAAGTACAGCATTCTGATGACGTATACATGGCTGGTTTAGATATAGAAACTAATCTTTCTATTAGATAAGATAATCTCCATTTCTACTCAAAATTTGTTCCAGAATGATGACGAAGTAGCGCATAATTTTAAGTCACGAATTTATACTTGGTAAACCTAGTAAAATTTCCGTGCGTCATTCTCTCTTCACAAGAAGGTCAAGCTGGTGGCCCTACCTCTAGGTCTGGCCTGGTGGCGGAGCGAGTTGCTTTCTTGCGATCTCCATCGCACATAGCCAGGCACATCCAGCTCATTTGGTACTGAGCCAGGCATCTAGTCTTCCTTTGAAGATTCGAATTTGACCTCTGTGACTTCTCTGAGGTTTTTTGAAAGCTGGTTAAAAATCCATGACCCCTAACACCCAAGCTATTTCCCTTCAGTGTTGAGGTCGTCCCTTGTCGGGCATTTAATTTGGGAACACTACATATTCTACTTTTCCTATTTTCGTGTTGTTTGGATGTTAATTGGGTTTAGTTTGAGGTCAGGTACCAGTTTTTTTATCATTTTCCATATGTAAATTATAGTGTATCTCTCTCTTCCTCTTTCCAGCGAATACAGATTTAATTTACGTCGTCTTTTCCAGTAGTTGAGTTCTTTGCAGAAGTTTTGGTATGATCAGTTTTTTCAGCAGGGAAATCATTACCTTCTCGTCCCTTCTGTTGAAGGGTCTTATTAACTGTCCCATAACTTTTTTGCTTTGTTTATCGCAAACTGATTCTGTGTTTCAAATTTTGCATCATCGGTCATTATTACTCTTAAATCTTTTGCTTTCGTGCTTCTGTGGATTTCCTGCTTATCTGGGGAATAATATGATGTCTAAGTTCTTCATTTCTTCCATATATATATCAAGAGCTGAAATTTCTCGGTGTTAAAATTTATGTTGTTGTCTTCTGACCATTTGTATATTCTGTTTGTGTCCCTCTGCACGGCTTCCACCTCTTCTGCATTGCCGACTTTTCTGCTGACCTTTAACGTTAGCAAAGGATGTTATTATACTGTTGTCGTCTACTTCAATGTCTATGTCTGTCAGCATGATAATGACTAAGAGCAGGGCTATTAGTGTTCCTTGTGGAACTAGGCTGCGTACTTCCGATTCTGATGATGATATACCTTGGATTTTTACGGCTTGCTACCATTTCCTGTGGAAAGCTGTAGATCCATTTGCCCACTTTGTCTGTTATGCCCATATGTTTCATTTCATGTACTCTTATGTTATGATCGCACTTATCGAATGTTTTAGCAAAAGCCGTGTATATTATTACATCATAGGTGTCGTTGTTCTCAAGTGCGTCTATGATATTGTTATAGTGGTCTATTAGTTGTGATAGGCACGATCTTCCTGATCGGAATCCGTGCTGGTTCGCATTGACTCTTTCCTGTGTTTCCAAAATGTCATATATTTCTCCCTGATTATTCTTTCAAATATTTTTGTGAGATGTGATGTCATTGACACCGGTCTATAGGTCTTTGCTTGAGACCTATTCCTCCCTTTATATATAGGAACAATGTTTGCTCTTTTTTGTATGCTCGGCATTTACCCCGTGTCCAGGGATCTTCCCCATATCCAATAAAAGGCTGTAGCTATTTCGTTCTTCCGGCTTTTAATCAACAAGGCATTCTATTTGTCCGGGCCTGCAGATGAATGTGATTTCATTTGTCCTATAGCTTTTGCTATATCTTCTGCGGTAAATTCAAAATCAGTTACACATTCTCCATTTAATTCCTCTTTAGAAAAAGTATTTCTGTCCTTATTTAGGGTACTGAAAGCCGATTCATAATAAGCTCTCAATATTTCAGATATTTCCTTTAGATCATTGGTTAGCTCATTATTTTCTTTCCTTAAAGGTGCGATAGTGGTCCGCGTTTTTGTTTTTCTTTTCAAGAAGCTAAAGAAGTATTTTGGGCTATCTTTTATCGTTTTCACCATATCTTCCTCTTCTCTCTCTAAATGACCTTTAATTAGAGCTTGTATTTCCCTGTTTATACTTTCCAATTTTACTTCTATCATGTTTTTTGGTGTTGTTAGCTGTGAAGTTAATTAACTTCGTGGCTCCTCTCCTTCTCTTGTGGAATAGGGTTCGCTTCTGCCTCTCGAAATAGCTCCTCTTTCCTTTGGTTGTACTTTCGGAATATATTTTTCTAAGATCTCAGCGTCTTTTCTTTCAAGGTTACTAGCATTTCTTCGGTTGTTTTCCTCTAAGACTGTTTTCCACTCTATTTCTTCCATACGGGATCTGATTTCTTCCCAATTTATAGTCTTCGAGTTTAGATTAAAATCTCAAATTCTTCTTTCAGCGCCATATTAGTGAATACCTCGATAATGTTGCAATCCGAAATATTTGTTGATGTTATTTTTATATCATTGATTAAGTTGGTGTTATTCGTGAATACCAGATTTTTGTTTCTGGTGTTATCTGTTATCTCCTTGTTAATATAAATTCATTTGTTAGAGCTATCAATATTTTTGCTTGCTCCTGGTCTTCTCTTGTTCCCTCCTTGTCCTGGTGTATATACACATTTCTTCACATTCTTTTGTGAAATTAAAATAACCGCAGAGTATTATATTCAGGGATGAGGTGTTTAAGGACTTCATTAGGTTTCTGATATCGGCAATGGCTTCAGAGAATTTTGCAGTTGGAGTGTTCGGATGTCTATAGATGACTATTAGTATCACGTTAATTTTTTAAATTTTTACTGCTAAGAGTTCCACGTAGCTGTTTGATTTACTTATTATTGTCTCTGTCATATGACTAGCTCTCACATATGGATATAGCACAGCCACCTTTTCGTCTTTGTTCTGTCAGCTCGTAGTGTGTTTCAACCATCAATTTTTGTTTCTTTATTATCTATGCAGTATTCGCAATTTTCACAATCTTCTTGGCAGTCTTTAAGATGTGTTTCTGATAGGCATGCGATGTCAGTCCTCGTTTCTTCCATAAATCCTTTCAGGTTTGTTTGTTTGTTTATATGAAACTTTGTTTATCGTGTGGTTCGGTCTTAGCCCTCGAATATTTGCTAGGACTATATTAATGTTTCTTTTTTTGCGTTGTTCTTCAAGTATTCCAAGTTCAGTTTCCTTCAGTGTCGTGTGTTTAGCATTCCTATGGTCCTCCAAGAAAGCTCCGTTTCCGGTTACCTCTTCTGATAGTTTCTTGTTTGGTAACGGATCGGCTCGGAGGTACTCAGCTGTGTCCACTGTATGTGCTGAATGAGGCTTAGTAGCCGTATTGTTTCTGCAATGTCAAGAAAATTTGCTCCTTGGTTTGTATTCATAGATTTCTTGCCGTTTTTCCTATTGTCCTTTGAGTTTGTTGGGCAGTGATGATAGTAGCATTTCTTACCATATTTGTAGACCTTTGCCTTGTATAGTACTTGTAAATGCTGGAACGATAAAATTTGCAGCTGTCGCCAATTTACAGTGACCGTTATTGTAACAGAAAATGCACATGGTGGAGGTGCTCATATATACACTGTCCTTCCTCATATCTGCAAAAGCCTTTTGCATAGTATATGGATACAGTTCTTTCCACATTATCACTCGGGGCCTTTTTTCATTGTTTGTCTCATTTCCTTTTTCGGAGATAACCTCATTCTATTATCGTAATTTCCCACTTCTTTTATGCTACTTACTCTATTCACTCTGGTGTTCTCCAATTGATCTACGTGTGTTTCTTTTAGTCCTTTTGTTACAATAATTTTGTTCACCCTCTTTGTGTGTGTGTGTGTGGTGTGTGTGTGTGTGTGTGTGTGTGTGTGTGTGTGTGTGTCAGTATTCTGACACGTGACATGTTTGTACCTGCTTCACTTTTCTTCGTCTCCTTTCCTGTGTCTTTCTGTTCATCATTTATATTCTCTTCTTTCGCTGCTTCCTCAGTATCTCGTTCTGTTTTATAAACCGTAAAAGCGAATTTATTTCCGATATGCATCTTTCACAGCAATATTTTACTCCATTTACTGTAGTTGTTTGACATATTTTGTTATAGTATATATATATATATATATATATATTGTGTGTGTGTGTGTGTGTGTGTGTGTGTGTGTGTGTGTGTGTGTGTGTGTGTATAAATTGTATATATATATGTATAGCTGTAAGTAGAGAAAATGTTTTCCGCAGATTACAACTATATTCTGTATTTATGAGGTATTTTCTTTGAGCATCAAATTGCGATTTACCCATCATGGACGAATTTCAGAGGCTAATAAAAAGGAGAATCTCATATATATATATATATATATATATATATATATATATATATACATTATAACTGCACACACGCAGTATAATTAACGTAAAGAACGACGCTTTGTATAGGAGAATATTCCGCGCAAGATGAGAGCGAAAGAACGAAACAAATGAAAAAATGAGGTGTATATATATATATATATATATATATATATATATATATATATATATATATATATATAAGTATGTCTATATACCTTGATTTCACTCAATCAATGTCCAAGACACTTATAGTTTAAAAATTTATTGGAAGAAAGATGAAAAATTAAACGTTTTTTCACAAAGAACATCATTCCACCCATACACCCATTTCAGGGTACGAGCAGCTCGCAGAAGCATTGTCAAGTAAACCAGGGTGGGGAAGGGGTCAATGTACTGACGAGGCCTCCGTACGTAGTTCATCACCATTGAAACCAATAATACTCCTTGTTATCTCACTTCAAAGCATATCCAAATGCGTATTCGTTTTCGCCCAATTTTCGTTAGTTTGTACTGCAGACACCTCCAGTTATCGGACCAGGCGCATGATTCTTCAGGAGGAAGATGCACCGTAATTTGGGTTTCCTTCCCAGGGTAGCACAAATTTACCCATATCAATCACAGTCCCACTCGTACTACGTCACGCTTGCTCTTCACAAATTGAACCCAAAACCACAAGTATTTGCAATCGGGACCCTTCCTTATACAGGCCTGTATTTTAATGTATTCGTATTCTGTTTATTTTGTTATTAACAGAGAGTTCACTCATTTTTTCCTTCATTGAATCTTACCATTCAAAGATCATAGTTTTGTAATTTACATTTTTCTTATTTAATCTGAACTTGATTTAACTAATTTACCCTAATTACTAGTAACAAACGGTAGCTCGCTATCGCTCGCGACCGTTGTACAACTTGGCCCTCCGGGAAAAAGTGGCTAAGCGACAAAAGTAAAAAAACGCCATTACCCTACCCTCTCTCCCCCATTACCCCCACCTCCACTCCCTCATTACCCCCACACACAAAAGTAAAAAACGCCATTACCCCCATTACCCCCACCCCTCTCCCCATTACCCTCACCCCCACTCCCCCAATTACCCCACCCCCTCGCGACCATTGTACAACTTGGCCCTCCGGGCGGGTAGCAGTATATGTCACAGTATATGTAGCTAAGCGACAAAAGTAAAAAAACGCCATTACCCCATTACCCCCCTCTCCCCATTATCCCCCACCCCCACTCCCCCATTACCCCCACACAAAAGTAAAAACGCCATTACCCCTATTACCCCCCTCTCCCCATTACACCCTACCCCCACCCCCACTCCCTCATTACCCCCACACACAAAAGTAAAAAACGCCATTACGCCCATTGCACCCCTCTCCCCCATTAACCCCCACCCCCTCCCCACTACCCCCGGGCGGGTAGCCTGTGCACGGTTCCGAAGAAAGCGGACAGACACACAGACACACAGGACACAGACACATTTTAGCTCAATAGTATATAGGATAAGTGTTATACAGAGTGAGTCAAAAGTCTGGAAACATAGGAACTATGCTTTCAATGCAAATATATATGGATATTTGCATTGAAAAGCATAGTTTCTATGTTTCCAGACTTTCGACTCACTCTATATATATATTATATATATATATATATATATTATATATATATATATATATATATATATATATATACACAGTAAACTCTGTAGAATCCGGCACCCTTTGTGATTTGCATGTGCCGGATTTTAAAATATGCCGTGTTTTCGAGAGGTCAGTCATTTTATAATAATAATAAAGTACAGGGTAAACAAAAAATGAGCATAAACTTACTGTTTTATTAATCCAAAGATGGTAGTTATAAGAGCCAATGTGCCAGTAATGTGTTTAGAACATTATTGTCAATTAAACGTAATTAACGAGCTTTACTTATTTGAAAATTGTATTCTAAACTTAGTCTAAAAGCATTGTTGTTGCTACGTCGACAGAATGGGACCAGAAATAGCAACACCTTCTGACCTTTTTAAAGCAAACCATTCATATAAAACTTTATAAAGTTGATCTAATTTACGTTTATGATGCAATGATTTCCACTCACAAATGGATTTATTAGTCTCTGAAGCAGCGTCACTTGTTGTTATTTTCATTTACGATTTTAAAATTAGTGATTTCAAAATGTGCCGGATTTTGGAGTATGCCGGATTTTGAAGTATGCCGGATTTTGAAGTGCCGATTTTTCAAGAGTCTACTGTATATATATATATATATATATATATAATATGGAGACTCGAAACGTCGGCTGAAACGTTGTAACTCAAATAGTTGTATAAAAAACGACTATTAAAATAATAATTGTTTTTATACAGTATATTAATAGGAGACTGAACACGGGAATAAACTTTATTTGTAAATTCGAACAGAATAAAAGTTTAAAAGAGACAACGAGTACAACTCAACGTGAAATAACCCCCAAAATACTCGATCCAGCGTAAAATTCAGAAAACCTTTCATATCTTGCCTTTGCTTTATTCCATAGTTACGATTTCTATTTCTCCACTCTATTCTTTCTGATGTAGTTTGTAGTTTCCCCGTCATTATTATTGTAAGTACCATTCAGTTTTATCAATTATTATTATTATTGTTATTATTATTATTATTATTATTATTATTATTATTTCTAGGCAAAATGTCGTTGTTTTCTTTACATAATTTCGATTTTAACTCTTTGATTTTCATTTTCCTTCAACTGCTGTAATTTTATTCTTTGTTTTCTGTCCGGAATTTTATCTTTTTATTATTTAACAACCAATTAATTGCATTTCGATTTCTTCTACGTTCGTATTTCCTCCCACGCTCGCTCTTCTATATCTTATTATAGGTACAGAGGGATGACAAGTAAATAGACACTACGATTTGTAGTCTCAAGAACATGGCAAAGCTTATCATTGGAATGCCAGAATGTGTGTGTCAGCCTTATACAATGCAAAGGGGAAAGCAACACGATTCTTAATATATTCATTCAATAAATGTGTTTTTTTATGCCAGAAGGAGAGGCCAATGGCGAATGCTCACAAAAACAGCCCTTCCCTCATAGAAGAAGAAAAGAGTCAAAATCAAGATCTAAAGCTTACGAGATACTTGGACACTCTGGGTTTGAAAGATTTGAGGTCATAGATAAGGGGAAATATGGATCGAGGAAGATTGTTCCCGAGTTGATTGGTTGAGTAGATGAAAGATTGAAAATACCGATTAACCTTTGCGTTAGAGAGTTGGACAGAAAAGGAATGAGAATGTGTCGAAAGTCTGGTACTGAGTGTTCTCCTTAAAGGAGGAGGCATGCAGTTAGAAAGTTCAGAAGAACGATGTCCATTATAATAGCAATAGTAAAGAGAGTGAGGCAACATTGCGGCGAAGAGAGAGGGATTGAAAGTAGTCAGTAAGAGGTGAGGTATTGATGAGACGAAAAGCCTTTGATTCCACCCGGTCAAGTAGAACTGCGTGGGTTGAGCCACACCACACATGAGAAGCGTACTCCATACAGGGGCGGACAAGACCCCCGTACAGAGACAGCAACTGAGCGGGAGTGAAAAAACTGCAGGGCCGATACAGCACACCTAACCTCTTAGAAGCTGTTTTGGAAAGAGAGTATATGTGATCTTTCCAGCAAAGATCACGAGAAAAGAAAACTCCAAGAATGTTAAGAGAAGAGGAAGGATTGAGATGTGTACTGGTGAAGTTAAGGGGATAGTTGTGTGGAAGACTGTGACGAGTAGACGGATGAAGAAGCTGAGTTTTTGAAGCATTGAAAGCCACAAGGTTTTCTCTGCCCAAATCAGAGGTAGTAGAAAGATCAGAGGTCGTCCTACGCGAATCATGGAGTGACCGTTGAGAGGAACGCTTTGCGAAGCGGGTGAAGTGAAGAGTGGAATCATCGGCATAGTAGTGGAGAAGACAGGAAGTACGATTTAATAGGTCATTGATAAATAAAAGGAAAAGAGTAGGTGACAGGACAGAGCCCTGTGGAACCATCTACAACCGCAGCTATAGATCGTCCAAAAAGGAAATGGGAGATAAAAGCACAGATAATAAGGATAGAAAACGAATGAGGGCAGTTTAGAAATTAAGGATTTGTGCCAGACTCTATCAAAAGCTTTTGATATGTCTAGCACAAAAGCAAAGGGTTCACCGAAATCCCGAAAGGAGGAGGATCATAAGTCAGAGAGATATGCAAGAAGATCGCTATTAGAACGTACCTTTCGGAATCCATACTGACGATTTGAAAGAAGATAGTGAAAAGAGAGGTGTTTAACCTGTTAACGACTGAAGTTTTTGTAGGGTTAAGTTATGATTGCGTGTATGGGAAACGGTACATATTCGACCTAGTGGTCCAAAAGAGGTTAAGAATCTTCCTATTAAGGATACATTAAAAAACTTTAGAAAGGTAAGATATCAAAGCAATTAGACGATAGTTGGAGGGTTCAGAAAGGTTACCCTTTCTTTAGGATAAGCCGAATAAAAGCGACCTTCCAGGAGGAAGGAAAAGTACCAGATGAAAGACAAAGACAAAGGCGAAAGGGTTTGCCTGGGCAGGGTGTTAGCACAGAAACACAGTTCTTGAAAACAACAGGAGGGAGCCCATCAGGACCGTACGCCTTCTTAGAGTTGAGCCCAGATAGGGCAGAATAAGCACCTTTGGAAGAGATTCGAATTTCGAACGTAATTAAGCCAGAAGGAGGTGGAGACGCAGGAATAGCACCGGAATCGTCGTTGTAATGATTAGAAATGATTAAATTTTTACAAAGTCTTTATTGTGGAAAATTTACAATCTTTTCTATACACACGTTTGAGCTCTATTTCTTGGCACCGATGGGCCTATTTCCTCAACCTCGTCGCTGTGTCCTGTGTCCTTCTCCTGTCTTGCGCTTAAGCATTTTTATAGACTCAACTCAAAATGGGGAGCATGGTACTTAAAAGGGGGGACGGGAATATTTAATACATAAACAGACTCTTAAGAAAGAAAATGTGTATCAATAATTATTTGAGTTCATAATAATTTTGGGAGTTTTTTTACTGAATTGTTATTATATATATATATATATATATATATATATATACACACATATATATATATATACACACACACAGAGGTGTACTTAGCATTTTGCCGCCCCTAGGCAGGAAAATTGTCACCAGAGTGGCTTATAGTTATAGTTCTGCCATTTGATATCGCTAGTTTGCTATTAGAGACTGCTGTTCTTTTTTATTTTAAAACTTATTTTTGAATGCATTTAATTTATTAGTGCTTATAGCTTATTTATTTTCTATTTTTTTTGTTTTCTTTGCCCTATTTAGGTTGAAGTACGACAAAATTTGCCGCCCCTCAAAATTTGCTACCGTACGCAGGTGCCTCCTTTGCTTATAAGTAAATCCGCCTATGTATATATGTATATATTATTTTTTATGAATCATATTGTGTATAGAATCTGAAAAAGGTTTCTCATTGAGATAATCACAATAATAGATGTATTCGGGTTGTGTCCATCTATTGTAAACTGAGCTATATATATCTTCCTTCTGAAGCAATATGAAGCGCTTTCCTCCACGACTGGGATAGAGTAACAATGAAATTTGGAATTACATTTGCATTTATATTCTTCAATTAAAGTTTCGAAAGGCTCTGACCTAACACACACACACACACACATATATATATATATATTTCACGAATAATGATGGGATTTATTATTGTCTTTGTTATTTGTTATTGCCGGTTCTTTGTCTGCGCCTAAAAGACTATGAAGGATACAGACACAACACTTTCAAAGATTTAAATTCACATCGTTGTCCAGTTCCCATGCGAACCAATATAAACGTTTTGAAAGAAGCCACTTATTTTAAAGCGTATTTTAAAGCATAATGCATATTATTATTATTATTATTATTATTATTATTATTATTATAATCAGCCAGTGCTGTTAAATGAAATACAATACTTTCTCTGTGTGTCCAGTGCTTCTTGAAATAGACTTCTAAATAAAGGTTTCAAAAAACACATTATCGTAGCCATAGTAACTGAACGTCGTTGTTGAACTTAAATCTATGAAGCTTCTCTATGCGTATATGAAGGAAAAAATTTGTGTAATCGTACGTTATACATATATATATAGATTAAAACGCATTCACGAGCGTACTGCTTTATGTCAACGAAAATTAAATAGTATTCGGGTGGGGGGCTTTTAAACATATGCGAAGCCGAGGTGGCTCAAACCTGCGTTGCTTCTGTGCGATGACAGAACCCTAATCATTGTATCATCCTAAGATCAGAAATAAGCTCTCCTTCAAAAGAATATAAATTTTAACCATTTGTTGATTAAAGTCCATTTTACCAATTTTATTCTGGCTACGTCGGACGATTTTACTCAATATTAATACACACCCACATGCAAGTATTGGTTAATCGTGTTTCAACTTGACCGCGAAACCATATTTTCACATGTCACGTGAGGGAAGCTATTTCTGCGCGCCCGCGCGCTATCTATCGCAAATTGATGCAGTTGAGGTAAATATTTAACTGATCTTAGTTTGCAAAGGTTAACGGATATTAATAAATATTCAAGCTTTTTTAACCTCTTGTAGACCACTGGGTCAAATATGTACCGTTCCCAAAACACGCACTTATAACTTAACCCTACGAAAACTTTGGTCGTTAAGGGGTTAAGGTCCACGAGATTTGCGCATACGATATGTTGGTGTTTCTAGAATGTTTCTTTAAGCGAAGTGAAGATACTCAGGTCGGGGGTTCGAATCTTGATAATACTGGTAATAATAATACAGGACTTAGAGCAATAAGCCGCATAAGTTAGCCTGAGCATTGTGCCAGTTTCTGGCCTTCATTAATAAATATTACTTTTCCCACGCGTGAATTTGTTTGTTTTGACATTTAGTTTTCGAGCGAATGTCATTTTGACGTAGAAACACGTAATAATTTTACTGATAATTTGAAATATTTTTAGAGGCTCTACGAATCATTTTTACCCTTTTAAAAACATTTTCTTTCTTCAATTTCGTTCGGGTGATAATACACGGTGGGAGGGGGGGTGTCGGAGGGAGATTTTTTTTATTTTAGTTAAATAATTAGACAACATTTTGTACAAAAAAAATTCACTTTTCTACGTGAAGGTCAAAATATGATAATAAAAACCCACTCTAATAGACAGAGTGTATTTCCACAACAGTTTCGTTTTTCGTTTTTCTGTATCCACCCGAAGAGGATGCCAGTGGACATCGAAAGTGTTGTGGAAATAAACTCTGTCTATTAGAGTGGGTTTTTATTATCACAACATTTTGTACTTCATTACGTTCAAAATTTATAAATTTAATAATAAAAAGATACACGTTTTACTGTTGAACAAACAAGATATATTAAGTTGAATTAATTTAGAGAGTACCAGAGAAAAATTAGCTAATACCTCACGACATAAATCTTACTTCCGACCCGAATTTGCATCATGGCCATTATTTTATTAGTCCAGTTAAATGGTCGACGTTTATGATAAGTTATCTAGTTTGTGTGTGTGTGTGTGTGTGTGTGTAGGCAATTAGGAATAAGTGAGGTCGAGTGGTTGAGAACTCGCAGATGTAATGGGGTAATTTTTTGTGAGGTACCACATTTGGTAACTCAGAACATTAAAACTTTATATAAAAACCTAGAATCACTATTTTGTCAGAAAAAAGATGTGTTACTCTTAATTAGGTTATACAGGTGACGTTAGGTTAGTTAAAGTTAGTTCAAATTAGCTAGTACCTCACTATTTAGAGACTTAACAAAAACCCTCCTTCGAGTAATTGCGTCGGGAGCAGCCAATTACCCCCACCTCTCGGTACAATGACATTAACACAGGTAGGGTAACTTAAGTAAAATTAGTTAGTTTTTTAGATATATGCATTTTAAAAAGTCGGTACCTCAGTTATGTGTGTGTGTGTGTGTGTGTGTGTGTGTGTGTGTATGTGTGTGTGCGTAAATACTATGAGTGAATGTTGTGTACGCTTGATCATGTAAATACATGGTTTTTTAGTATGGACGAAATTAAGTGACATTTCTTAGTAAATGAATAGAACCAATTTTACTTTAAACTGCGCCTTAAATATTCGTTATTTACTTCCTGTTTCTTGAATGGCTTCTGTTTTTCAATTTCACTATTATATAAAGATAATTTTAGTAGTTTCAATCGCACTATCTGTGTATATATATATATATATATGTGTGTGTGTGTATATATATATATATATATAATATATATATTATATATATATATATATATATATAATATATATATGCTCGTTGCCCACGTCGAGCTAACATCATGAAAAGAAAAACCTATAGTGTTTGTCATTTACCATTACTTATTCGGACTGTAGTGGATTTAATTTTTCAGAAGAGTTCCTTGTTCCATGCACGGTCTGTGTGTATCATGAAAAAACCTCAGGGGACCATTCTGAGTTCAATCCCATATATATATATATATATATATATATATATATATATATATATAATATATGTTAAACACAGACCGTGCATGGAACAAGGAACTCTTCTGGGAAAATTAAATCCACTATAGTCCGAATAAGTAATGGTAAATGACAAATACCATAGTTTTTCTTTTTCATGATGCAAGCCCGACGTGGGCAACGGGTCTCTCGCAAAGAGGTCCCATAAATATAGCTTCCCTCACCAGCTATGCAAAGCAGACAGGATCCAGCTTTGGGACATAGATCCTGTCTGCTTTGCAGATAGCTGGTGAGGGAAGCTATATTTATGGGACCTCTTTGCGAGAGACCCGTTGCCCACGTCGGGCTTGCATCATGAAAAAGAAAAACTATGGTATTTGTCATTTACCATTACTTATTCGGACTATAGTGGATTTAATTTTCCCAGAAGAGTTCCTTGTTCCATGCACGGTCTGTGTTTAACATATAAGTTTCTCAGGGGACCATTCTGAGTTTGTGTATATATATATATATATATATATATATATATATATATATATATATATATATATATATATATATATCGCCTCGGTGGTATAGTGGTTAGCGTCGCTGACTACGAATCCATCGGCGCACCGGGTTCGAGACCCGGTGACGGCAGCCGGCTCACAGCAAAACCTAGCTGTTCATCCTTTCACACAATAAAAGAAAGTGGTTGGTAGATAAACGGGTACCCTGGGTGGCCTAGTGGTTAAGACGCTGGGGCGTCCAAAGGTGTATATATATATATATATATTATATATATATATATATATAGGGTGTCCCAAGAAAAACTATATACTCTTTATAGCATCATATATTTTATAATTTAAAAAAAACTCAACCAATATATTGTTATAGCAATTGCCAATGAAAGGTAAATTAGTAATCTAAGTGATCAAAATGTTATAGCGAGTTGTTTGCATATAAAATTTAATTAACTACGCCAAGTGCTCAAAATGTTCTCCGGCGGCATGAATGCACTTTCAATACAACAAAATCGTGTGGTCTGATGAAGCTACCTTCAAGCTGAATGGCACAGTAAATCGACACAACTGCAGGTACTGGTCACTTGATAATCCACACGTTTATGTGGATAAACATGTTAATTTACCAGGATTAACAGCATGGTGTGGTTTATCATCCAGAAGTTTGGTTAAACCATTTTTCTTTAATGGGACAGTTACCGGTGCCGCATATCTCGACATGCTGCGGACAGAAATTATACCTGCAGTTCGGAAGTTGTTTGGAAACGACGACTTTTACTTCCAACAAGATGGAGCTCCCCTCATTATCATTGTGATGTCAGAAGGTACCTCGATGAAACGTTGCCTAACCGTTGGATAGGACGAAGAGGAAGCGTTGAGTATCCTCCACGTTCACCGGACTTGACTCCACTTGATTTTTACTTGTGGGGCTACCTGAAGGATGCAGTTTATGGTACAAGACCTGCAACACTCGAACACCTTAAGGATGCAATTAGGGAAAAGTGCTGGACCATCACAGCATCCACATTAGTTCATGTCTGCGAATCACTTAGTCGATGCATTCAAAAGTGCATTCATGCCGTTGGAGAACATTTTGAGCACTTGGCGTAGTTAATTAAATTTTATATGCAAACAACTCGCTACAACATTTTGATCACTTAGATTACTAATTTACCTTTCATTGGCAATTGCTATAACAATATATTGTTTGTTTTTATTTTAAATTATAAAATATATGATGCTATAAAGAGTATATAGTTTTTTTTGGGACACCCTGTATATATAACCTTTCAAAGGTTCCGTGCGATGATTCCTCATTTCACGAAGGTCAAGCTTGTCGCCCCCTCCTCTCGAGTTGGCCTGGTGAAATAGTGAGTTGGTTTCTTGTACTCTCCACCTCACATAGCCAGGTACGCCCGGCTCATCGGGGACTGTTCTGAGCCAGGCGTCTAATCTTCTTTTGAAGATGTCCACTGCAACACTATTTGTGTTCCTTAGGTCTTTGGGCAGCTGATTAAACAGTTTTGGTCCTCTCACAACAACACTATTTTCTTTCAGGGTTAAAGATGTTCCTTGTCTCGTCTTTAATTTGGGAACACGACACAGTCTTCCTTTTCTACTTTCCACCTTTGTTTGGGAAGTTACAGGGTTCAGAGTAAGATTAGGGACTAGTTTTTCCAATATTTTCCAAGTGTAAATGATGGTGTATCTCTCTCTCTCTTCTCCTTTCCAGTAAATATAGGCTTAGTTCGCGTAACCTTTCCCAGTAATTTAGTTCTTTGCACCCCTTGATCTTGGCTGTGACGCTTCTCTGAATCCCTTCTAGCTGTCTAATGTCTTCTTTTTTACATGGGCATGTGAAGACCGAGCAGTATTCCAATTTGGGTATGATCAGTGTTTTCAGTAGAGGAATCATTATATTCCTATCCCTTCGTTTATAGGTTATCAATATCTGCCCAGTTATTCTCTTTGCTCTGTTTACTGATATCTTATTTTGTGTTTCAAATTTCGCATCATCAGTCATTACAACCCCTAAATCTTTTGCTCTAGAATTTCTCTGAATTTCCTGTCCATTTGGAGTATTATATTCCATGGATTTTAGGTCTTTTCTTTTTCCTTAACTTACAGCTGAAATTTCTCAGTGTTAAACTTCATATTGTTGTCTTCCGTCCACTTGTAGATCTGTTCATGTCGGTTTGTAGAGATCCTATATCTTCTGGGTTTTTTATTTTTCTACTGATCTTTGTGTCATCGGCAAAGGATATTCCTGTGCTGTCTCTGGTAACGTCTTCATCTATGTCAGTTAGCATGATTATGAAGAGTAGTGGAGCTAATACTCTTCCTTGTGGTACTGAGCTGAGGACCTCCGATTCTGATGAAGATACTCCTTGTACTGTAATGACTTGCTGCCGCTCACTAAGGAAATTATATATTCATTTCCCTACTTTTCCTGTTATTCCCATATATTTCAGTTTATGTATTATGATTCCATGGTCGCACTTGTCGAACGCTTTGGTAAAGTCTGTGTATATTACATCATAGTTTTCATTACTTTCCATTGCATCAATAATGTTGTTGTAGTGTTCCAGTAGTTGTGATAGACATGATCTGCCTGACTGAAACCCATATTGGTTATCATTTAATTTTTTCCGAGTTTCCAAAAAGTCATAGATTTTCTGTCTAACTATTCTTTCAAATATTTTGGTGAGATGAGATGTAAGCGAGACTGGCCTGTAGTTTTTGACCTCAGATCGATCTCCTCCTTTATATATTGGGACTATGGTCGCGCTCTTCAGGATGCCTGGTATTTCTCCCGTGTCTAGTGATCGCCTCCATATCCAATATAAGGGCTCAGCGATTGCATTCTTGCAGTTTTTGATCGGTGTGGCATATATATATATATATATATATATGAATAGAAACGACATAAGTGTTAAGGAACGTTTCTGCACACGAGGAGGAGAGATAACGAATAATGAAAAATGAGGCGAACCGCCCGGGAATTGAACCCAGGGCCTTCCAATTGCCGGTTGGACGCTCTACCATTATGCTACGGACCTCACTCAATCACAAATCGAAATTCTCCCACATAGGGCAGAAACCAATGCCATGAGAGGGCACCCTCGCAAATCGTGAATATGCGCATATAACTGCAATGACCGCGCAGTATATAAATGAATAGAAACGACATAAGTGTTAAGGAACGTTTCTGCACACGAGGAGGAGAGATAACGAATAATGAAAAATGAGGCGAACCGCCCGGGAATTGAACCCAGGGCCTTCCAATTGCCGGTTGGACGCTCTACCATTATGCTACGGACCTCACTCAATCACAAATCGAAATTCTCCCACATAGGGCAGAAACCAATGCCATGAGAGGGCACCCTCGCAAATCGTGAATATGCGCATATAACTGCAATGACCGCGCAGTATATAAATGAATAGAAACGACATAAGTGTTAAGGAACGTTTCTGCACACGAGGAGGAGAGATAACGAATAATGAAAATGAGGCGAACCGCCCGGGAATTGAACCCAGGGCCTTCCAATTGCCGGTTGGACGCTCTACCATTATGCTACGGACCTCACTCAATCACAAATCGAAATTCTCCCATATAATATATATATATATATATATATATATATATATATATATATATATATAGAGAGAGAGAGAGAGAGAGAGAGAGAGAGAGAGAGAGAGAGAGAGTTACAAGGAAAAGAAGTACCTCAAAAGGCCTTGCGGCCCATACCGAGGAGGTACCAATGGCAACGGGTGCCAGGGAAAATTTTGTAAAAGTTTATTTTTCTTTCAACTATCCTAGCAGTAGTAGAAAACTGGATAGTAAAGTAGAAGGCTCTCCCCCCACCCTCCGCTCCCTCCCTGCCAGAGGCAGGTACGGAAAAAGGTTCAAGAAAATACCTTGACCCTGGAAAAGTAGCCAAGGAAATTTTACAGGAAAGTGGAGAATATATAAATAGCTCTATATTTAGCTTGCTCACAGAGACACTGAGCAAGCGAACTCCTGCAGAGTTTTCTGAGGTTTTAATCTTAAACTATGAGTGTGTTCAGTACTTTGTCTAGCCTATTTGTAAACAGATTTACACTTTGACTGGAAACAACCTCTGAGGGAAGTTGGTTCCAGATATTAACTATTTTATAGGAAAAGAAATTTCCGCAGACTGAGGTCCTAAATGTCTTTACACACTCAAATAGTGTGCAAGATTTCGTCTACCCTTTTCTTGAACTGATCCACAGAGGAACTGTTCACAACTTCCGAAGGTAACGTGTTCCATGTGTCACAGATCTTATACGTAAAGTAATTCCCACACACACTAGTCCTAAACCGTTTCAAATCCAACTTCCAACCATTGTTGCGAGTTGGGTTATCATTTAAACTAAACATACTTCTAAAATCGACATCGTTGAACCCTCGTAAGAGCTTGAAAACCTCGATCAGTTGACCGCGCAGCCTCCGAGTTTCAAGCGAAAACAAGTTCAGGGCGCGTAACCGTCGATTGTAGCCCTTATGCCTAACGGAAGGGATTAACTTTGTGGCCCTCGCCTGCACTCGCTCCAGCCTCTCAATATCTTTCCTGATGGTGGGCGACCAGAACTGCACAGCATACTCCAGGTACGGCCGAACAAGGGAATTGTACAGTGAGAGCACAATCTCCTTGTTCCGAAACTGAAATTGCCTCCTGATATAACCCAATAGTTTCTGGGCTTTCTTTTCCACCTCTACACACTGTTTCGTAAACTTAAGGTCGCTGCTAATTAGCACACCCAAGTCCTTTTCTAAAGAGAGAGAGAGAGAGAGAGAGAGAGAGAGAGAGAGAGAGAGAGAGGAGGGGCGACAAGCTTGACCTTTTGTGAAATCAGAAAGAATGGCACGGAACATTTGAAAGGTTGAAAAGGTGTATATAATATTAAGATATGGAACTTTTAAATGGTTTCTATAGAGAAAGGGCTAAAAATGAAACTATGAATAAATATATTACATGTTTGTTTTTTTGTGAAAATGGAGTTGTTTATTTGTCATTAACAAAAAATGGTTTGTGTTAATTCATTTTAGAATATTTAAATTGTTAAAAGAAGGATAATTATGTGAATTTAGTTTATTATATTGAATATGAAGATAGTTTGTAAAAAGTTACGGTCCGTATTGTTGGCCTTTCATAAAATTTTTAAGTTTCTATCTTTCAGACGATGATCCATTCCATAAGAATGACCACCGATGTTAGAAAACGTTGGTTTAGTGAGTCAAATGTATGCCCGACTACTACTACGCCCTCTGGGTTAACGTAGTTAAATCGAACTTGAAATTAGCGAGTCGTTCTGACAGTGTAGGATGAACTGCATTCATCACGAGTGTATTTATGTAATTGATCGTACTCTGTCAGAACGAGTGGCTAATTCCAAGTTCGAAAATAGAGATGAGCAAATGTAGTTTGGAAAATTTTCTTTGATGTCAAAGATAGATTCGATAGAGCGACTATCACTAAAAATACATTTCAAGTCAATTCCAGGCTAAAACATTTTTAAATAACGTTCTTAATTTCTTTTTAAGTAATATGGTTTGAGATTCGAAACAGGGTAATTCAAAAACATTTGATATTTTGACACTTCACAGTTAGAATAGATTTTCTGAAAATTTAATATTTAAGTATTTGCAATATACTCGTATATATTCAATGAATCTTGATTGAAAGACATTTTATTGACGATTTTTTTTCTTCCTTTTTTTTTTTTAGAAATTCCAATTCATCATGAAAAAAAAGTACGTACCAAGAAGAAATATGCTCGGTTGATTAACATGAAAATAAGGTTCTCTTTTGCATTTGAGTAATGCTAAATTTTCCTTGCCTTGCCAATCCAGTAAAAGGGTTTTTTTTTCTATGAACAGACGTAGTTAATTTAACATTTTCTCGATTTTTATGAATATCTGGTAATGGTGAAACATTGTTAATATTCCAGTGATGTGGTGAAGTTAATGCTATTATGTTCTGAATTGAGATTGTCTAAAAGAAAAGGTTGAACATGGTCTGAAGACTTAAACAGTAGAAAAGTTGTGTCGACAAAGCGACTATATTAAAGGTGATGAACAATATTCCAGCGATCTTTTTTCATGGATAGAAAGTAACAGATAAATAAATATATATTTATATATATATATATATGTATATAGGTACCGAGAAAAAAATTATTAGAAAGTACAAGAATTATTAGAAAAAAAATACAATTATTCCAATGGTTCCTGAATTATGGGCCACCAGGTATTGCATGAATTCCGGTCTTCCTAATTTTCAGAAATAATGAACGTAACTTTGGCAATCAATTTAGCAGAAAAGAATATTTAATTCATTTGTTCACGACAGTCTGTACGTCATTGGCAAAGTTATCTAAATGAATGAGCAAACAGCCGCTATCTTTTGGCGAACAACTTAACGAAAAAAACCTCGACTAATTCAAAGTTTTCTGCCGAGCATGATGTCATCAGATGAAAGATTTTCCGTTTTCTCTTCCTTTTCAGGGGAAGCCAAGCATGAGTAATGAAGAGAAAAAAGATTTATCAATAATCGAAGACAGATGAAAGGAAACTGCCAAAAAGCTAACGACAGAGAAGCGAAGGTAGAAGAAATTAAGGATCACAATTATCGCAGAAGAAGATCAACGCGACTCAGAGAATTAGTGATTAGACGTCAGTTTTTCGCATCAGTATGGGTTCAGTGTCCAGTAAGTGATAAGGGGATGAGGTACTCAGACAATCCTGGATAATTGAGGCCCTCTAAGGAAGAAGTGACGAAAGTGAAAAACGCCAGAAAATGCAGTTAAAGTTGTACCAAATTTGAAAGTGACATAACTTTTGAACTTTTGAAGATATTTCAATGAAATATCCTCAGAAGTTCAAAAGTTATTCCACTTTCAAATTCGTACAACTTTTAACTGCGTTTTCTGGCGTTTTTTACTTTTGTCGCTTAGCCACTTCTTCCTAGGATGGCCTCAATTAATGTTATGTAAAGATAGTTCGTGGAGCGTGTGAAGGATTATCTCAAAGGATATGTAGGGAAAAGTTTGAAAATGGATATACGATTTCCTTACTGAGCAGCAGCAAGTTGTTACAATCCAAGGAATATCCTCACCAGAGTCAGAGGTCCGTATCTCGGGACCGCAAGGAACTGTATTAGCTATATTACTATTAATAATCATACTAACTGATACAGACGATGTAGCTACTAATGATAGCACAGTAACACCCTCTACTGATACTAAAATTAGTAGAAAAATAAGAAACTCAGATGATACAAACTTTCCACAAACGGACACGAGCAGAATTTACCGTTGGTCAACAATAAAAAGTTTAACACTGAAAATAACCCAGGGAATACTATGCCCCAAATAGACAGGGCACTCAGGGAATCTCTAAAGCAAAAGGTTTAGGAGTTATAATGACCAACGACGCGAAATTTGAGGCAAAAAAATACGATAGCAGTAAACAAAATAAAAAGAAGAATAACTGGACAGTTACTGAGAACCTTTAAAAGAAGGGACAGGAATATAATGACTCCTCTGCTGAAAGCACTGATCATACTGAAGCTGGAGTATTGTCCAGTCTTAACATCCCCGTATAAAAAAGAAGACGTTAGTCAAATAGAAGGGATTCAGAGGAACTTCACAGCCAAGGTCAAATGATGCAAAGAACTGAATTACTGGGAAAGATTACATGCATTAAATTTGTATTCGCTGGAAAGAAGAAAAGAGAGGTACACCATTATATACACGTAAAAAATAATAGAGAAACTAATTCCTAATCTCCAATTGGACTGTATAACCATTCAAACAACAGTACAAAATAAGAACGGAAGAATGTGTTATCTGTCCAGCCTGAAGGAAAGTAGCTTCGTTGTCAGAGGTCCAGCACTATTTACGAACTGCCCAAAGAACTTATAGGAACACGGATCGGTCTCCATGGAAGTGTTCAAATAAAGACTAGACACCTGGTTCA
Organism: Bathynomus jamesi; assembly: GCA_023014485.1. NCBI lineage: Eukaryota > Metazoa > Arthropoda > Malacostraca > Isopoda > Cirolanidae > Bathynomus > Bathynomus jamesi. The sequence continues at coordinate 332,457 of JAJOZX010003525.1, read as the reverse complement.
AGACAATGCCAGCTGAGCCTAGTGTACATGGTTATGCGAAATAGAGAGCTCAAGACAACAATTTTCTTTCACCAAGCCAACTCGAGAGGAGTGGCAACGAGCCTGACCTCTGTGAGGAATTCCACTTGGAACTCGCGTAAAGTTGTAAGGTAAAGTGAGGCTAAAAATTAAACATGAAGTTTTCTGTTTTTTTATAGAGTATTAATTTACTTTATAAAACTCTAGAATAATTTGTTTTCAAAAGAAAACTTTATCACTAAGTTTTCTGATCAGGTCACACTGTATATTAATACAAAAACAGAGATTGTCTTCAGTATAAAAAAAAAAAATTACATGTGAATACAACGAAAATAATAATAATAATAATAATAATAATAATAATAATAATAATATTAGAGTTTGATTGTAGAAATTAGTACTGAAATGAGCTTGTTCATTATTAGTTTATTACTCGCTAAAAAGTTTTTTATTTGTCAAAAAATTAAAACGGTTGACAAAAGTTGGTGTAAATTATGTTTGCCGACAGAAACTTTCAAACAGTAAGTAAATGTTGGACTTAGGATTCATCTTATATGCAAGGATGTTATAAAGTCGCTTGGGGAGGGGGGGGGGGGAAGGTTAAAAATAAATAAGTTTTTAGTTATTATTAACACATATCATGAAAGTCTATGAGTCTTAAATATTTTTTTTCTTAATTCACACCCGCACTTTACGTGTAGGAATTGGAAGGTATAGGTTCTGTAGGTATTGGAAGGTGTCGGTTCTGTAGGTATTGAAAAACATTCTCAATTTCTTGCCGAGTGATTTGATGCATTACAGTTTCGATACGTCCTTTCAGTTCTACCAAATCTTGTGGCCGAGTGGAGTAAACGACGCTCTTGATATGGCCCCCGTAAAAAAAGTCTAAGGGAGTTAAATCGGGTGATCAGGGCGGCCATAGGAGTGCGAGTGCCACGTTCCAAGAATAGTGGCAAGGGGCTCCATCATGCTGGAAAATTGTTTGGTTCACAAGCTCTGAGGCAATCAGCTGTGGAAGGAAGAAGTTTTCCAACATTTCAAGATAGCGCCCTCCGTTCACGGATGCTTCCTCGAAAAAGAACGGACCGATAACTTGAGATTTCCTTGAACCACACAACACATTGACCTTCGGAGAGTCTCTCTGATGATGCCACAATTCCTGTGGTTTTTCATTTCCCAAAATACGACAATTGTGGCGGTTAACTTTGCCATTGAGATAAAATGTTGCTTCATCAAAAAATGTTAACTGGTTCAAAAAGTTTGGATTTTCTTTGAATCTTTGAGAAATTCTTCGCAGAATTCAAGCCTAGCACTGTAATCGTCCTCCATTACATCTTGAACAACTTGAAATTTGTAGGGATGTTGATGTAACTTCAACTTTAAAATCTTACGGACTGTTGAGACGGGGATGTTCATTTCTCTAGAAGCACGATTAAGTGACTTTTTTGAACTTCTTTCGAACGCTTCTTGTACAGATGCCATGCTCTCTTCACCAATAGTTGGTCTACCGAACGCGGTCTGTTATGCGCAGAACCTGTCTCTTTACATTTTTTCATCCAGTCTCTTATTGCATGTTCAGATGGTGGATTTTTGTTGTATTGTGCCCGAAACTTGCGTCTCGCTGATATAACAGATTTCAGTTCGACTAACCACAACACGCAGTTTACTTTTTCTTCAGTTGAAGCCACAGAGGGGATAAGTCGGGTGCATCTATCTGCAAAAAAAAAAAAACAATCGAACATTGCATTGTGCGGGTGTGATATGTGTGGATGTGTGGAAGCGTAAAGTGCGGGTGTGAACTATAAAAAAAAACTTTGAGTCATAGATTTTCATTATATATATATATGGAATAATTAAAAAGTTATTTATTATTAAAATCTCTCCCAGACTTTATAACAACCCTGTATATACGAATATAGGCCTATATATATATGATTAGGTTGAAATTTAACTATAAGGTTCATGGTTATTTATTTTCATTAAAATCATTAAAAATCCACATAAATTTAATGCAAATATATGTTAAATTAGTTAATTTTTCTTCATAAAAGATATATAAAATTTAACCTATTTTAACTGCAATTTATTTTGGTCATCGGTAATTTTAATTAAAACTTACGCTGTTTCCGGACCAGTGTACCCATAATAACGTATCTTTTCCCCAATTTCGTAAATAAATCGGGTCAGAAAGTGTTAAGGAAAGGTTCCCCTCAGAATTAAATCCCAAACTGGGAACCACACAGACACTAACCGGGAACTTACTGGTTCTTTTTATTATCCTATATACCAAATAAAGTTATTCTATAACCTATACAGCCAATGTTTAAGAAGGCTTTATTACTTTGAACATTAAATTACAAACAACCCATTAAAATACTTCGATTTGAGTGTCTCGCGAAGTTCCCTATTTAGAGTGTATCTTACTTGCAGGAATAATACAGGGTATCCATAAATTATCTTTACAAATTCAATTAAATTTTAATTGCATTTGTAAAGATAATACTTACGGGAAGTTGCTTCAGTAAATCATTACCAGTTCCTCATGTTGGAGGAAAGGGGACTACATAATCGGAGATTATGTGAGAATTATATTGCATATATTATCGTTTATCTATTGACCTATTTCAGATATTCATATCCTGCTCTTTGGAGGTATTGCAAATTTAATTTGATCGGTTCTGATACAAGAAAAAGTGTCGTTCTTCTGAAATCGACAAATTCATTATTCAATGATTCGTTTGGATTAAACGTATTAGAAATTATTAAATATTTTTAAATTCTTACTGAAAATTTTTATTTCACTGTTAGCACAACTAACTTGCAACCATTTCATAACCAAACAAAAACGTTTTTAAAAGCTAATGAGTTGAAAGAACTGTGGTAAGGGGGGAAATAAATAAATATCAGAATTGTCAAAGAGAATCATAACTTCATGTCGCAAAATGAGAAGAAAAGCCCTGATAGTTGAGGAGAAAAGTTCGCCGAAAATTCAAGGTCAAAGAAAAAACACAAAATTAATGGTCGTGAAATAGCCTTTCGCCACTTATTCGCTTTTCTTATGATTGGTTACCAAATACATTGGTTTTCTGAGAAACGCCCCATTTTCCTTCACCCCTATCATAAAAAATAAAAATACCTAATTAAAAATGGAAGCAGCAAGAAGTAGTTTAGAATTTTAGTTTGCAACAACTGTTTTGAAGATATTAAAATAAAAGAAATTTACAAAAACTTTACATACTGTATATACACACCTCGTTAACCTCGTTAAACTCGTTCAGGTTCGGTGTGTTGGTCTCTCTTCACACGAAGGTCAAGCTGGTGGCCCCGCCTCTAAGCCTGGTTTGGTGGAGGAGCGAGTTGCTTTCTTGCGCTCTCCACCACACATAGCCAGGTACACCCTGCTCATCTGGTACCGTCCTGAGCCAGGCACCTAGTCTTCTCTTGAAGACTTCAACTTTAACCCCTGTAACGTTTCTGAGGTCCTTTGGAAGCTGGTTAAAAAGTCTTGGCCCCCTAACAACCAAGCTATTTTCCTTCATTGTTGAGGAGGTCCCTTGTCGGGCCTTTAATTTGGGAACACTATACATTCTGCCTTTCCTATTTTCCAGCGTTGTTTGGATGGTAATTGGGTTTAGTTTGATGTTTGGTACCAGTTTTTTTATAATTTTCAATATGTAAATTACAGTGTATCTCTCTCTTCTTCTTTCCAGGGAGTACAGATTTAGTTTACGTAGTCTTTCCCAGTAGTTGAGTTCTTTGCAGCCATCAAGCTTGGATTTGAAATGTCTCTGCGTTTCTTCTAGTTTATTAATTTCTTCCTTTTTATATGGGACGTCAAAACTGAGCAATATTCAAGTTTTGGTATGAGCAGTGTTCTCAGCAGGGGAATCATTAATGTCTTGTCCCTCCTTTTGACTGTTCTTAGTACCTGTCCCGCGACTCTTTTTGCTTTGTTTATCGCTATATGATTTTGTGTCTCAAATTTGGCATCATCGGTCATTATTACCCCCCAAGTCGACCGCTTTTGTGCTTCTCTGAATTTCCTGTCTATCTGGAGCATGATATGTAGTCTGTTTAAGTTCCTCATTTCTACCATATCTCCAGAGCTGAAATTTATCGGTGTTAAATGTCATATTGTTGTCTTCTGATCATTTGTCTATTTTGTTCGTGTCCGTCTGCAAGGCCTCCACTTCATTTGCATCGCTGATTTTTTCTGTTGATCTTTGTATCGTCTGCAAAGATGTTACTATACTTTTGCTGTTTACGCCACTCTCTATGTCTGTTAGCATGATAATGAACAGGAGTGGGGCCAGTACTGTACCTTGTGGTACTGAGCTGCGTACTTCTGATTCTGATGATGATACACCTTGAATTTTGATGACCTGTAGACGTTCTCTGAGGAAGTTGTAGATCTATTTTCCCACTTTGCCTGTTATTCCCATATTTTTCATTTTATGTGCTATTATACCATGATCGCATTTGTCGAAAGCTTTAACAAAATCCGTGTGTATGACATCATATTCATACTTTTCATTACCTTCAAGTGCATCTAGGATATTGCTATAGTGCTTTATAAGTTGTGATAGGCATGATCTTCCTGATCGGAATCCGTGTTGATTTTCGTTGAATCTTTCCAGTATCTCCAAGAAGTCATAGATTTTCTCCCTGACTATTCTTTCAAATATTTTGGCTAAGGTGGGACGTCAACGACACTGGTCTATAGTTCTTTGCTTGAGATCTATCCCCTCTTTTATATATAGGGACAATGTTCGCTCTTTTCAAGATCCTCAGTATTTTCCCATTGTCCAGGGATCTTCTCCATATCCAGTATAAGGATGTACCTATTTCATTTTTACAGTTTTTAATCAGTAGTGGGTTCCATTTGTCCGGAGCGGCAGCTGAATGTGATTTCATTTGTCCTATAGCTCCGGCTACATCTTCTGGGGTTAAATCAAAGTCTATTATACATCCTCCTTGCAATTTCTCTTCGAAGAATGCATCTATGTTAGGTATCGCTTTGTCACTTTTTAGGGTACTGAAGACGGCTTCATACTGGGCTCTCAATGTTTCAGATATTTCTTTTAGATCGTCCGTTAGTTCATTATTTCCTTTCCTCAAGGGCCCGATGGTAGCTCGCGTTTTTGTTTTCCTTTTCGCATAGCTGTAGAAGTATTTTGGATTTTCCTTTATTGCTTCGACCGCCTTTTTCCTATTTCCTCTCTGTATGGCCCTTAATCAGGGTTTGTATTTCCCTGTCGATATTCTCCAGTTTTTCGTGTGCTACTTTCCTGGCATTGTTGTCTCCGCAATTAGTTAACTTTGCCGCTACTCTCTTTCCTTTGCGGAATAATCTTCTCTTTTGCCTCTCTAGCCAGTTCTTCTTTCCTTTTGGCTGTGCTTTCGGAGCATATTTTTCTAAAATTTTCAGCGTCTTTTCTTCCAAGGTTGTTAGTATTTTCCCCGTTGTTTTATTCTCTAAAACTGTTCTCCACTCTATATTTTGACCGTGTGTGATCTGATTTCTTCCCAATTTATGGTCTTCCCAATACACACACACACACACACACACACACACACACACACACACACACACACATATATATATATATATATATATATATATATATATGCACTAAAATCACAGAATAACACGTGATCTTATTAATAAGCAAACAACCACAGGGAAAAGGAAAAGGAAACACGAAGTCCGAGCGCTTTCGTGATATATTCACATCTTCAAGGAGAAACAAAAAATAGATGGAGATTACAAAGTAAATGAGTTAAATACACAAGCAAAAAAATTCCCAATCGGCAACTCAAATTAAAGACCATAAAACCCTCTTTAGAGGGTTTTATGGTCTTTAATTTGAGTTGCCGATTGGGAATTTTTTTGCTTGTGTATTTAACTCATTTACTTTGTAATCTCCGTCTATTTTTTGTTTCTCCTTGAAGATGTGAATATATCACGAAAGCGCTCGGACTTCGTGTTTCCTTTTCCTTTTCCCTGTGGTTGTTTGCTTATATATATATACGCCTCGGTGGTGTAATGGTTAGCATCGTTGATTAGAAATCCACCGGCTTGGGTTCATTTCCCCACGATAGCAGAGGATGTGCAGTTCACCCAGCTGTTCATCTTTCCATACAAATAAAAACAAAAACTGGTTGATAGGTAAATGGGTGCCCTGTGATCGAGTCCGGGCGAGAACTTTGTAATTTTTGATCACTCGTGGTGGGTCGTGGTTCGGATTCCACGTTAAGCTGTAGGTCTAAGGAGGGGGTAACAAGCTTGATTTTCGTCAGACTGATCAATTGAGGCAAAAGCAAAACCAAGGTTACCAAGGTGTATATATATATATATATATATTATATACACACACACCTCAGAATACGAGGCCCAAAGCTTTTCAATGCCCTACCGAGAGAAGTAAGGAATCTCCAGCACACCGACCTGAATAATTTCAAGAACCAGCTGGACATATTCCTGTGCAAAGTCCCTGACCAGCCATTCGTGGATAGCTACGAGGGCAGGAGGAGATCAGACAGCAATTCCCTCCTTCACCAAATCCCACAAATGAGGCGGGATGCTGCAGAGGGGTCGACCGCAGGTCGATCCTGAACCGTCATTCGAACTCATACTAAGTAATATATATATGTGTGTGTGTGTGTGTGTGTGTGCACTAAAATCAGAGAACAACACGTGATCTTATTAATAAGCAAACAACCACAGGGAAAAGGAAAAAGATTTCGTGTTTCTTTTTCCTTTTCCCTGTGGTTGTTTGCTTATATATATATACACAGTAGTGTAGTCCTAAAATTTTAGGAAGGGTAACGCTACAGGCAAAACTTTAATAGAGCGTTTCATAGAACAATTACTGTATAAAAATAGTAAAGGTTATTTCGAAAATAAAAAATATATATTTAGTAAATAAAACCACAAATACAGTACATGCTCTAGTTACTTTTAATTTGAATAAAACACACACACATATAGATACTCGTATCAGTCGTATGTATACGGTATAATGCAGTTTCATAGTGGTATAGTAGATACTAAGTTACATATAGTCTACAATAGGCTCCATACAGAACGAATGTCTGTTTCCTTCTTTGAAACTTGTCTGGAACACGTATCATTATAATGAGTGAGGTACCAACCTTCCAAAATATATCGTCTTGGTATTCTCCACTGAAGTGGAGCGGAAAACTAAGGGGCATAAGTGCTGGATAAAAGTCCGTAAGTGCTCAGCATTCAGCTATGGCTACTACAGTAGGTAGTATAACGCTACTTCATTGAAATTTTTCGAAGTATAACGCCGTTATACCGCGTTACCCCTGGACTACACCCCTATATATATATATATATATATATATATATATATATATAATTCTTTTTATGCAGGAAGGAGGGGCCAAGGGCGAACGCCTGCAGAAATGTGGAAAAAGAAAAGAAGAAGAAAGCCAAAATCAAGGTTCAGAGCGATACCATCTTGTTTTTCTTGTTTAATTTTGAAAAGATTGTGTTGTGCGTAAAATGCATGTATATATTGTAAAGAATAGAGGGAGAAGTATGTGTTTGAGAGCATTCTGGACTACTCACAGGGTAGATGAGACACGGAAAAAGATCAGCTAAGGAGGACAATAACAGGAGAAACGGGAGTTCCAGAACTCCATGTCTACTGCCTAACGTACCCCCCAGGAGTACTTTCCTGCTCGATTAGTGTCTGTAATCTCCTCCTTACGATATATAATATATATATATATATATATATAATTTCACAACTGAACGCGTGAAATTAATAAATGTTACACACCCACAGAAAAAGATAAAAAGCGATTCTGAAGCTATTCGTAAATGCAATTTACAACATCTGACGTGGTGTTGTAAATTACACGAAAGACTTTGGAATCATTTTTTATTTTTTCTTGTGAGTTTCAACACACACACACACACACACACACACACACCACACACACACACATATATACTGTATATATATTTGCACCCAGTTTGGTGTGTTCTTCATTGACGCTTCTTGATAATACGCGTAATTAACCAACAGGGGCATGTATATATATATATATATATATATATATATATATATATATATATATATATATGATGAATTTCACAATTAAACACGTGAAATGAATGAATGCTGCAAATCCACAAGGAAAAAGAAAAACGATTCCAAGGCCTTTCGTGTATTCAGAACTACACCTCGTCAGGGAATGAAGGAATTCCCTGACGAGGTGTAGCTCTGAATACACGAAAGGCCTTGGAATCGTTTTTTCTTTTTCCTTGTGGGATTGCAGCATATATATATATATATATATATATATATATATATATATATATACACAGTATAGTATATGGAATAATAAACCCCTCGTTATATGCTTTCAATATTGTCCTTGTTCTTGTACTCTATGTTATCTAATCTAAACATTTAAAAGCTCCTTTATAGCGCTTAAAAATGATTCAAAATTAAGGCTCTCACGTTTCAACTTGTACAATTTTTTTTTTTTTTTTAGAAAATAAATAAAATTTTACTGTTAAAATAATTTTAACATAAAATAAATAATTGTGAAATTTGTTTGTTTATTTTATTTAAGTTCGACTTTAAGCTTTAGGCTTTACTGGGATACAAGTGGTCCTTGGCCCCTCCTTCCTGCAGAAAAAGAAATGGATAAACGGACAATAAAATCTAAATTTGCCCAAATTGGTCTTCAGGGTATCTCATTTGCCATATTATCGTTACTGCGTTTTTCTCATTGTAGCCATGTTGCAATGTCGCTTTCCAACGATCAGCAGAGTTAAGCGACGCTGGGTCTGAGTAACAGTTGGATAATGGGTGACGTTCCTCCCCGTCCAGATGATGTAGCGACCGTGGATCCCACGTAAAGCTGTAGATCCCCTCCGTCACACGACCTTACATGTTTCGCTGATGTTAACCAACCCCCAAAAAACACACTTTTCCCCTTGTTTAATAAATATTATTTATTTTAGTTTCTCTCTTTTACTCTAGCTTAAATTTTTATGGCGAGACATTTATCTCTTACAGTCTCTTTCACTCCATTTATGTCTTCGGGTCTCACCTCCTCCTCCTCCTCAGTCTCGTTTTTGAGGTACAGTATTTTCATTAAAAAATAAATTATGGCAACCTTCATATTTTCTTTCTTTCAGAAAAATACGGTTACACATATGAATACATTATAAATAAATAAAAATAAATAAATAATTATTATTAATTAAATAAAAATAAAATTTCAACAACTGATTATAATTGGGAAATTGCAATGCGTATATCGCTTTATTTGAATTACACAGTTATAAAACCTTCAGTTACGTGTGTTTTTAATTGCATGATAAAGTTGCCAGTTTGTGTTTTTTTTATTATTATTATTTCCAATACCTTTTAGGTATAGTACATGCGTTCTTCGCTAGCTCACAAAACCACGACAATCTTTGGAATACACACCGAGTGCATGCGATTAGCAACAGTAGCGTTTGTGGCAAAGCTTTAGGCACTTTTTTTGGATCACCTGAAGATCAGAGCCCCCAGCCTTCTTTAGTTAGCTTTATAAGGCTAACTAACGAAAATATCACGACCTAACCTAACCAATCGTTAGGTCAACTGTACGCCCTTGACGATTGGTTAAGTTAGGTCGTGATATTTTCGTTAGTTAGCCTTATAAAGCTAACTAAAGAAGGCTGGGGGCCCTGATCTTCAGGTGATCCTTTTTTTTAAATGAAAAACATTAAATATCACGATAAAAAGGGTATAATGCAAGTTTGGTTTGGTTTAGTTAATCAAGTTATTTAAATTTGGCTAAGTGTCACCATTCACAATTGGAAATGTGAAAATCTCGCTGTTTCGTAAGGAAACCAGCTGTGTGCGTGTGTGCGCGTGCGCGCGGACGCTACCTTTAAACAGAAACTGTGTGAATAATCTCCAAATTAAACCACTTTCCCAACGAAAAAGTAAAGACAGAAAAATGCAATTGATTTGCACATCCGATGAAATGTAATTTCATGGTGTAAAACATACAGTACTACAGTATACATCTTACATGAGGCCCTCCTCGGAAGAAGTGGCTAATCGACAAAAGTAAAAAAAAACGTCAGAAAATGCACTTAAAGTTGTACCAACTTTAAAGTGCAATAACATTTTGTCGCTTCGCCACTTCTTCTTAGGAGGACTCTCATATGCTGTATCACTATATCTCCAAAAGTAGTTTTCTTTCAGTGCTACTCATTTCCGTTGTTGAAGCTTAAACCTAACGGGAGTGTTTTATGCTTTGTTTTTTATATTAGGTGAAAGAAACTTCAAACTTTATTGTCGTAACTAAATAAGGTTTGCTTCTATATTGCGTTTTTGCATTGCTGTATTACGGTATGAATTAAGCAAAAATAATTATCACACGATCTAAACCTCGTTTTCGCTTCTGTCAGAACTATCGTTCATTCTGACGAAGGTCAAACAAACCCTTCTTTATTTTCAATCTCTGTATTTATCTCCAAAAAGTAGTGATCAAAGAAATATCAAATTGAAAATTTTTCACACAAAAATTTTCACACGTCGAAAATTTTCACACTTTTAACAAACATTCTAAATTCCATCCTCTCCATATACAGTACGTGGACCCCCGCTATCAGAGGATCTCGATAACCGAGATTTCGCACGATCGAGATACCGACCAACATCACATATTTGTTCTAGAATGCCCGCAAGCGATCGAAAATCATGGAAAATTATGATCATGGAAAATTATGATCATGGAAAATCATGGAAAGAGATCCCATCCATGGCAGAGCCTACACAACATATAGCACCATCAATTCAGCGCTCTTCCCATACCGAACTCAACTCCAAGAAATGATCAAGCCCAAGCAGACACTGATTGATATTTTTTTCAAACCGAAGAGGACTTCTTCTGTAGAACAAGATGAACCAAAACCATCAACTTCAGGGACCTCTTCAAGCTCTCAAAAACATGACCAATTACCTGAACTACCAGATGCCTTTATGGAAGGAGACTCTTCTTCCAAACAATAAAACAGCACCACTATCCAGTCAATCTTTCCCGCAAGCCCAGTCAAATAGTTGTTCTGGCGAGTGTTAATTTTTGAATGCATGTTAATTTAATTTAATTAATACAGTACTGTATTCATTATAATTTAATTCTTTATTTTCAGAAAATAACACATAATTCTGTACTTAAGTACTATTTAATTTAAATTAAAAATACTGTAGGGCCTTAAAAGTTAGATTTTGTGGTGATAAGGGTCAATTTTTATTTTTCTGGAACCAGTTAGCCTTATAACATATAAAGTATGGTATATTTGTACAATCTCCATATGAGTAATTAAGATAATAAAAATACTGATTTATCTGGAGAAATTTCACTTATGGAAGGGGATGCGGATATACGCTGGGATTCAGGGGTATTGAGAGCCAAAACGTCAATACATAGTTTATGAATGTCTTTGTTTATTAATAAAAGTAATCGTGCAAGGAAGGGGTTTTTATTTATATATATATATATATATATATATATATATATATATATTTATATATATTTATATATATATATATATTATATATATATTTATATATATTTATATATTTTATATATATATATATATATATATTATATATATATATATATATTTATATATATATATATATTTATATATATATATATATATATATATATATTTATATTTATATTTATATTTATATTTATATATATATTTATATTTATATTTATATATATATATATTTATATATATATATTTATATATTTATATTTATATATTTATATATATATATTTATATATATTTATATATTATATATTTGCAGCTTTATTTAGATGATCCAATACATGGGGAAATTTTAAGGACAAATTTTGCTTGCATTTATTGGGAGAGAAGATGCAGGTAATTGTTTTTAACTTTTTCTTTCCAGCTGTGTTTATTTTTCTTGCAGAAACAAACAAACAAAAACTTTATCCAGAAAGACAATAAATTTGCATAAAATTTTACAATATTTTTCAATATTTTTCTACAGTTTAGAGATCTGATATGGCATTAATATATTCATAATATTCTAATATGAATATATGCTATTGGAAACTTGGAAGCTTTTTAGGTAAAGGATTTCTACCTTGTGTAAAGGAAGACAAGGGATTTGTTTTCACCTTTTTTTCGTGTTAATTAAATCCTTTAGAGTGTTCCATAGCCTGTTGGGATTAGAACTTTGTTCATCGATATTTGAACAACGGTGACCTGCTTTCGATCTTTTAATGATTGCATTAAGTCTGTTACAGTCATTTTTGTATGTTTATTCGGTAACAACATCAGTTTTCAATGATTTAAAGAGAGTATGTTTGCGTTTAATACTTACATTGAGTATTAATGTTGTATTTAATTTTAGATACTACTTTCAGTTGTGTTGAATATATCCATTAATGTGCTTGAGAATGCTTGAAATTTTGTTCCAGTGCCATATGGTCATTTTCGGTTATTCCAGTCCAGTCAAAAGTTGTTATTCCTCTCTAAGGAATTTTAGTTTATTATTATACTGTAGCTGTAAGATCTAGTCAACGTTTATACTTTCCTATGCGGAGAAATAGGTGATTAGCATGGTGTATGTAGGCAAGTGATCTGTGATATTTAATATAATTACACATCAGGTGCGTTGAAGTGGGGATCGCAGCCAGATCTGATCTAGCAGAGTCGCATTTTTAATGTCATTGTGAAGTCTAGTGGGCTTGTAATAGCTAATTTACAACCACTTGCAGCCATGGCGTTGCGAAGGAAGCTCGCGTTATTATTTGAATGTTCTTTCGTAAGATCAATATTTAAGTGTCCTGCAATGACACAATTGTTACCGATACAATTGGAGATTAGAATTCTATCGACATTTGTAATAAAAGTTGGTACGTTACCAGCTGGTAGTCGGTTGATACCTAAAATTGAATATTGGATGTTATGAATAAACATTTCAATTTCAAGTGTTTTTGAGGTATTGCTTATACTTGTCAGTTCTTTGATACTTTTACTCTTATAGTTTGAGTCTACGAATGTAGTTACACCTATCCCATTATTGTTAGTCCTACGTACATGGTGTCTTGTGTACTCTGGGATGTTAAAAAATATCTTGCTATCATTTAAACAGATTTCAGTTAATATAATGCGCGTGAATTTATGTTATAATAATTTTAGGTTAGCTGTCAATTCGGTAAAGTGGTTTGGGAGAATGCAAATTGTTAAGTTTAGGAAAGATAAGTTTTCAGTGCTGTATTTCTTTCTTAAAAAGTTGTCTACTGAGATATAGTTATTGTCGGTGCTACTGTAGTATGCGGTCTACCTACGATTGGTTAGGTTTAATCATGATATTTTCGTTAAAACTAACGAAAATATCATGACTAAACCTAACCAATCGTCAAGGGCGATTGACAATGGGATGTAAACAAACAATTAGTAAACAAGATAAGAAGCTATAATTAAAAGGTAGACCGCCGAATCGTAGGTAGACTGCATACTACAGTAGCACCGTTATTGTCGATCAGTTTTCAGATTCAGTAATTTCATTTACAGTATTAAGAGTATTGAAAGTATTGATCATGATATTGAAATTAAGTACGGTAATAATGTAATAGAATTAATAATAGGTGTATATATATATATATATATATATATATATATATATATATATATATATATATATATATATATATATATATATATATATATAAATAAAAGAGGTTGTTGTTAAGCAAGAACGTACGTAAGAACATAATATAAGAACGTAATAATTGAAAAGGAACAAAATTATGGAATTATAAATAAAATTTTAAAATAAAAAATTATAAAATTATAAAATCATAAGGTTACAAGGATTATAGAATTATAAAATTGCAAGACAGCATAAGTTCCTAATTTATTTTTTCCTTTAATTATGTTATTATATATATATATAAGAGTAATAATAATGATAAGTTTGCCTAGCACACGGGTTATGCTGATGGCAATTCTAGTTATAGATTCTATCTGAAGTTGTCGAAATCAGAGGAAGTACGAATCGACACTCTTTGTTCTTCCTTACCACCATATACCGGATTTGTATAAAGTAACGCAAGTGAAAAGACAAATCCGATTTGAATTGTATTAACGCGAGTGAACATAGACGAGTAATATTTATTACATGTACTATATATATATATATATATATATATATATAAGGTTTATAGGAGATGTTGAAAATGTTTTTACGAGTTAAAAAACAAGTTGAAACTAGTTTCAATCAGTTCAAATCGGATTTGTCTCTTCACTTGCGTTACTTTACACACACACACCCTGTATTATCCCGTCTCGTACATAACAGAGTATGTTAAAGAGGCAATATGGAAAGATTTCTTTTCTGTATTCACAGATTGATTCATTAATATAAATTCTTATGGTGCTCTTCCAATACGTGCTCTACCGTAAAATGTACATTCCAATATGTGCTAACTAACGAAAATATCACTACCTAACCTAACCAATCGTTAGGTCAATTGTACGCCCTTGACGATTGGTTAGGTTAGGTCGTGATATTTTCGTTAGTTAGCACATATTGGAATGTAAATTTTACGGTAGAGCACGTATTGGAAGAGCACCATTCTTATTAATATAAATTCTAATTGCTAAATTAATATAAACTCTTATTAATATAAATTCTTATTAATATAAATTCTTATTACTACATTATATTCTTACTAATATAATTCTAATTACTAAATTAATATAAACTCTTATTAATATAAATTCTTATTAATATAAATTCTCATCACGACATTAATATAAATTCTTATTAATATAAATTCTTATCAATAGAAATTCTGGATCAAATGTAGAATTCGGACCCCAGCATTCTTTAGTTAGCTTTATAAGGCTAACTAACGAAAATATCACGACCTAACCTAACCAATCGTTTGGTTAACTGTACGCCCTTGACGATTGGTTAGGTTAGGTCATGATATTTTCGTTAGTTAGCCTTATAAAGCTAACTAAAGAAGGCTGGGGTCCGAATTCTACATTTGATCCGAAATTCTTATATTTGATGTGATTTTTTGTCATTGATTTTGTATTTCAGAGTTCCAAAGTCGGTCACTCAATTTGAATATTATGATTCTTTTGTCAGTCATTATTATTTTTCCAACTGTATGTGCTTCCGTAATGATATTTTGAGGAATGTTTATACGGAGTCTTACTCTAAGGGGGTATCTCGTGAAGAAAACCGGGGTATTTCGTATCTAATCACTAAAAGCGAATGCGTGTCATTAGGCTCTTATCAGCCAATGTAATTTTTTTTCGGTAAACATTTTTCTCCAACTGTACATCGCGTGATAAATATCCTGGAGCAAGTGATTCGAACCCGCGTAGAATATAAAAATTCAGCATTTGTTTTCATTTTATAATTTTCGTACATTTCCACGGATGAAATCTTCTCTCTCGTTGATCACTAAACAAAATGAAAACCTTTCAAAAGCGTTTTTTCACGAGATTGAAGTGAACATCAAAAGATTTATTGTTTAGGTTCAATTCTCTCTCTCTCTCTCTCTCTCTCTCTCTCTTTGTAAATCCTTGTTCGAACCAGGGTAGAATATAAAAACTTAGCATTTATATATGTATACACACGGTATTTATAACTGCATAAACCTTAATATACACAATATTATTCTAACTAATTAAATTCAAAGCGAATGTAATAAATCAATTCAATATTTTTCTCTTTAATATTCTATATGATCGAATGATGAATTCTAAACAAAAGCTTTAATTCTGTTTTGAAAAATCTTGATCCTATTTCGAGATGAAAGTTATAATTATCCAAAACGTTCTCCTTTCTGAGATTCATTTATCGTCCAAAAATTTTACAAGGTCGATGTTGTTTCCCGCCAAATAATTATCGTATCGAATGAATATATATATATATATATATATGCACTAAAATCACAAAATAACACGTGACCTTATTAATAAGCAAACAACCACAGGGAAAAGGAAACACAAAGTCCGAGCGCTTTCGTGATATATTCACATTATCAAGGAGGAACAGAAAAGTAACGCAAGTGAAAAGACAAATCCGATTTGAATTATATTAACGCGAGTGAACATGGACGAGTAATATTTATTACATGTACTTTTTATAACAATTATATATATAATATATATATATATATATATATATATATATATATATATATATATATATAGGTTTATAAGAGATGTTAAAATGTTTTTACGAGTTAAAAAACAAGTTGAAACTAGTTTCAATCAGTTCAAATCGGATTTGTCTCTTCACTTGCGTTACTTTACACACACACACCCTGTATTATCCTGTCTCGTACATAACCCTATTTTCTGTTCCTCCTTGATAATGTGAATATATCACGAAAGCGCTCGGACTTTGTGTTTCCTTTTCCCTGTGGTTGTTTGCTTATATATATATATGCCGAAGGGCCCCACTTTTCAACGGAAGCGATTTTCTCTTTCCTCCCCACTATCATCTACTCCACTGCATCTAAATCCATAACCCTCTTCCCACGTATCCAATAACCGAACCTTCTCCCCCTCCCTAGTCCACTACTCCGAACCCCAGCAACACCACTCACCCACTATTTCGTCGAGATGTGTTCCACTCCAGGTACGAATCCGGCGGTTGAGCAAAGAAAAAAAATATATATATATGAAAATTATTTCACGGAAGTAACACATGGATAATATATATGATGAAAATAACCACGAAGGAAAGCCACTCAGTGTTCCTGAAGATGTTATTAGACGAAAGCTCTTGAGCACTATTTCGTATTTCGTGCTTTATTTTCCTTCGTGGTTATTTTCACATCATATATATATATATATATATATATAGGTGTGTGTGTGTGTGTGTGTGTGTGAACATAAGAAAGCTTAATAAGCACTGAAATTAAAATTTATTTCAAAATAACGAAATAGAAATCTTAGCCAACCTATATTCACTGG
The DNA here is from genome assembly GCA_023014485.1 of Bathynomus jamesi. Lineage (NCBI taxonomy): Eukaryota > Metazoa > Arthropoda > Malacostraca > Isopoda > Cirolanidae > Bathynomus > Bathynomus jamesi. The sequence continues at coordinate 315,406 of JAJOZX010003525.1, read as the reverse complement.
AAACGAGAAGACACACCCACACACCATTATTTACACTTGGAAAATAATGGAGAAACTAGTCCCTAATCTTACTCTGAACCCTGTAACTCCCCAAACAACGGTGGAAAGTAGAAAAGGAAGATGTGTCGTGTTCCCAAATTCAAGGCGAGATAGGGAACATCCTTAACCCTGAAAGAAAATAGTTTTGTTATGAGAGGACAAAAACTGTTTAATCAGCTGCCCAAAGACCTAAGGAACACGAATGGTGTTGCAGTGGACATCTTCAAAAGAAGATTAGACGCCTGGCTCAGAACAATCCCCGCTGAGCCGGGAGTACTTGGCTATGTGAGGTGGAGAGTACAGGAATACCTCAAAATTCGTCGTTAATTCGTTCCAGAATAACACGACGAAATGCGAAACGATAAATTCGAGGTAGATTATGACACGTTTTAATGAGAAAACATTTTACCGTATTGTTATTAAACAGATTAATTAATCAAATTCTACTCATTTTTCCGCAAAATATGTAATATATTGCGTTGGTAACAGTTGAATTTCGTCAATTTCGATCAATTTTTTTCACATTTTTTCAAAAAACGACGAATCTGCGAATATGGATGACGGATTGCGAAACTATAGGCAGTAAAAGATTGACAACGAATCTGCGAAACGACGAAATTCAAAACGACGAATTTTGAGGTATTCCTGTACAAAAAACCAACTCACTACTTCAACCAACTCGAGAGGAGGGGCGACAAGCTTGACCTTCGTGAAATGAGGAATCATCGCACGGGACTTTTGAAAGGTTGAAAGGTTGTACAGTACGAGAAGTGAATATATTCGTTCTGTAATTAAAATTGGAGATAAATTGCGCAATAAATTATAAATTCTGCAAGTTTCGAGTATACAAAGTGCTGTTTCCACGCATTTCATGTCGCTCTTGTTTTCTTTCTGGGTAAAAATGGGAATTCATGATTTCGGATAGTTTTAAAGGGTTTAAGACTCCCTTAATGATTTAAAAAAAAAAAAAAAGAGAACTTTCTCGCTCCCGCCTCAGTAAGATCCTAACCGGGATTTAATGAGAATTTAAGCTAGACTTTAATACTGATTTTACGGTTCATTAAACTAATAAAAACTGACCCAAATCTAATTGTAAAGTATCTAAACCGGTTATCCGGTTATTTGCATTTATATTGAGGTAAATGAAAGTCTAATTTTTACCAGAATGAGAAATGTCAGAATGCGAAGGAACATAACCCGTCTGGAGTTAAACTTTTGACCTCTTTGTTTGGTCTGCGAATGAAATACTTTAAGTTGGTTCTCACACTTAATGTCTTCTCATTTCAAGTGATAATGCACTTAAAGTATTCCCTAACTTCATAACTTCCTTACCTCCATAAGCCATCTGCGGGCAACTTTCCCAAAAAACTATTTTCCTCCATCCAGTATTTTATCTTTTTGTATTTCGCTCAACTTACTCTGACAGAATTATGGGAAAAGAAAGGACTTTTTTACCTGACTGTACAATAATTTCATTTTGAAGAAGAGTTAGTAAAAAAACTGTAACTAGAGTAATTTTATTATATACTGTATTTAGTTCATTTTAAGAATCGAGTTTGTCCCATATCATAACTACAAAATGTCTCAGAAGTCGCGCACTACATATTCAGGTCATCCGCACCTAAAAATATGGTACTTGACTTCTGCGATACCCTGTATATCCGGATCATGTTATGATTTTAACTCTATACTTTAGGTTGGAATTAATTCGACTAGAAAAATGTAGACATTTACCCAAATCTGGTTTAGAATAATTAAAAAAAAAAGCCACAGCGGAAAACTGGATTAAATTTAACTCCTAAACTATTTGAAAAGACGATGAAAAGTATTAATTCAATTTACATTGCAGTCATTTCGCAATTATCATAGAAAAAAGATCCATTTTCGCCTTATCAAAGTGTACACAAGCATTAAACAGTTATTTGCGTCCTTCTGCCCAATGTTCTAAAGATTTCATCTCGTCTAAATATTTTGTTTTTTTAAATATTGTAAAATTAATTTATTAAAATAAAGTTATTAAAATAGTTAAAAATAATATTTTTCATATCTATACACTTCCTGCAGGCATTTGATCATCCCATTAAACACGTAATTTTTTTTATATTTCAAATTGTATAGATATTTAGAAAAAAAATATATAAAAATGAAAATGTTTGTAGATGAGGGACTGAGCGGCGCTCTCCCACTCCAGCCCCCAACGCGCTATAACCCTTTTCCAAGAGAGAAAAAACGGAAAAAAAAACTCCGAAAAAAAATTGTCTTATCATTTTCTTAAAGGATGCCTATAAATAGCTCATATTTTAACCAAATCTAAAAAATAATGGGGAGGGATCAGGGAATAAGCTCCAATCCTAATTTATTGGGGGTTGCTCACCACCTTTCTTCAAAAATACCTCGGGTGCGCGCGGGACCAGTATTTTTCGGGTTAGTGGCAGGTCGACGCAGATGGAGCGTAAAATGAAATAACCACCCAATTTTTATCTTTATTTTTGTCTCCGTCAAACGTAAACAAAAATAATAATAATAATAATATAATAATAATAATAATAATAGTAGCCTCATCTTTAGAGAAAAATAAACAAAAAAGTGTATATATATATATATATTAGGGTGTTTCATACCTAGGGTAAAATAAAAATGAGCTTGGAGTTTTAATCCACACGTTTCTCCGTATTCTAAAGAACAAGAAAACACGTTTGTGCAAGTTTGAACCAGATCGCGCTGCATTTAGAGGTCCCCATCTTTGACGACTTTTTGTCAGTTCATTTCTCGCCTGCCTGCAGTGAAGACGGTTTTCTTCGTCACTTGAGCGGTTCGTGTTGTATAGCCTATTGGACAACTATGGAGGTAATTATATATGCTACTAATTATCTCATTTTACTGTGGTATTGAAATTTATTATTATTTAATTTCTGTCATTTTACTGTGGTAGTGATATTTATTATTAATATTACATGAAATTAATTAGTCTGTTGCATATTGGACAACTAAGCTGGTAATTATTTATGATACTAATTAATGTAATTTTACTGCGGTATTGAAATTTATTTAATTAATGAATTGTCAAAGAGAACGTAGTGTACACGTATCAGTTTTATAAATAAAGAAAAGCAGTAACTGGGACTCGAACCAGTGTCATAGCCGTTTGGCGGCATCGCTCAAGTCGGCGTACACAGTACGCTATCCACTCCCTAGATGGTGTAGTGGATAGCGTGCTGTGTACGCCGAATTGAGCGATGCCGCCAAACGGCTATGACACTGGTTCGAGTCCCAGTTACTGCTTTTCTTTATTTAATTAATGAAATTAATTACGATGTGAAATTATTTCTGTGGAATTATTTAGTTTGTTTTCTTTTCCAGGTGTCTACCAGAGCGAAAACAGAAGTGTTTCTTATTGGCCAGACGGATGCGAACATCACATCAAGTGGCCTTCCAACTCAGTTGCAAGTACTCAAAAAGTACTTTTACCACCAAAAGGAGCAAAAATTTGGACGTACTAAATGCCTGAACCTGTGCCTGGATGCCTGTCTCATATTTTGGGAGAGAGCGAGAATCCCCATGATGCGTCGAGATTCGGCCTTGAGGAAGATGGAATCCCTTCTCAAGGAATACGACCGGCTTGTGAAGCACAAGTCACATAAAGCAGAGTCCTTCGAGTGAAGGAGGCGATGTTCAAGGAGGCAATAGCGAAGGAGATCATGGACATTGCTCATTCACAGGCTAAGGAAATGATGAAGAATCAGGAGGACATCCACTTTCTCGACATGCAGCGTGAAGATCCAAATTCCTGCAGCATGGGCCCTGTTGACATGAAGCTTCACTATTAAGGAGATTAGGAAAAGGAAGAGGCTGGACAAGATTAAGGAACAACAGGAGAAGGCCAGGAAGGAACAAGGAGCTGCAGAAGATACGGGGGCTTTAGTGATTTCAACTTCGTCAGAGACTGACTCAGATGTCGTTGACCCAACCGTGGAAGTTTTTCCATCCTCCTCCAAGGGAAATACCAAGAAGCGACGCAGGAATCTGATCTCACAGGATGTGACGACTACCTACGATCGGATGAATATTTCGTACCGCGATTCAGCTATGTCGTACGCTGCAGCGGCTAAATCACTAGGTTTTGACTTGGATGAACTGTCCATTTCTGCCAGTACCATGTACCGCACACGCAAGGCTCTCAGGAAGGTGGCTGCTGAAAGTTATCAATCCGACGAAGTTTGTCCTGGTCAGCCTCTTGTCTTGCATTGGGACGGTAAGCTCCTACCTGACAATGAGCAATGGAAGGAGAGCGTTGACCGGATCGCCGTCCTCGTCTCTGGCGACGGCAAGGAGAAGTTGCTCGGCGTTCCTAAGGTGACGTCCGGAACCGGCGAGAAGATAGCGCGAGTTTGCTTGGATTTGGTCAAGAACACAGGATGGAAGAGCGCGTGCGAGGACTGTCTTTCGACACGACAGCGTCGAACACCGGGATTCATATCGGGGCCTGCGTCCTGATTGAGAAAGGTCTTGGCAGAGAACTCATGTACTTCCCCTATCGGCATCACATCTATGAAGTCATCCTCAGCTCCGTCTTCAAGCGTGCATACGGCCCTTCAAGTGGCCCCGATATACCCGTTTTCAAGAGGTTTCAGGCACAATGGAAGTTCATCGACCGGTTGGACGTGCGGCCGTACGATTTTGCTCAAGTCAATGACTCTATGAGGGAACTGAGGGAGAAGTCAGTCCTGCTGGTGAGAGGGATGGTGAGCACGTCGCATCAGCGCGATGACTACAAGGAACTGCTACAGTTGGTTCTCATCTTCCTGGGAGAAGCAAAAGTGGTGGATTTCCCTCTCAGAGCCCCTGGCGCTTACCATCACGCTCGATGGATGGCGATAGCCATCTACTCATTGAAAGTAATTCTACTGAAGAAGCAGTTCAAGATGTCGAGTCACGAGTTGGAAGCTCTGACAGCCGTAGGTCTCTTCGTGTCCCTCGTCTACATCCGAGGTTGGACTCGTGCTGCAACCTCAAGCAAGGCTGCCGCAGTTGATCTGGAATTTCTGCGTGACGCGGAAGCCTTTGCCATGTCGGGATATTCGTGTGTTAACGCTGCGCAAGAAGCCATGTCTCGACACCTATGGTACATCTCTGAGACTCTTATTGCCATGGCGTTCTTCGACGCAGATGTGGCAGATGAAGAAAAGGCTCAGATGGTCGTCAGTTTGGGTAAGCCCCTCGAAAAAGGAACTCAAGCGACCCCAAGGGAAGAACGTCAGGAATCTTGCCTCGAAACACCTGGCGGAGTTCGTGACAGGAAAGACGATGGCTTTCTTCCATGCATTCGACTTGGACACAGAATTCTTGAAAAAGCCAGTTGCCGAGTGG